>JAOTAX010009065.1:0-12906 GCA_025629825.1 Erythroxylum guanchezii
TGTCATATTATCTTACCCACATAACATGCTAATCAATTCCAACATGACAAGTCTAGCAAGTCCCCAAAATACATCTAGTCATGCTTATAAAAAAGAAAATTTCAAGGGCCAACAACTATTTTGAGTTTTCAATTTTAGAAATTCTAGATTTGGAAGGAAAAGTTAAGGCTTCGAGTCTTAGAATTCAATGGCACAAAATTATACATTTTGATTATGTTGTGTATGAAGAATAGACCCTTGAATTTTACACCATTTTATACTATAGTTTGGGTAAATTAGATCAATTTTAGTTTAGATTGTGTACAAAACCTTATAATTTGGATTATGATGTCATGGAGGAAATATTTGGTTTTCCTGTATTGAAAATTGTTGAAAGACATGAAAATTTCAAGAAAATATTGAAAAAAGTTAATAAGGATGGATCTATTTATTCCATATAATGCATCTAAAAATATTTTTAAGAATCCTGTGTACTTATTACTATGTAAATTCATGTGTTATGATGTTTTTGCAAAGACTCAAAGTAAAAAATGTTCGACAAAAGATAAATTTCTTCTTTGGTGTATGGATAATAAGATTCAATTTTGTACATCCACCCATATTTTTTTAATGAATTTACTTCCTTAATAAGAAAAATAACTATCTAGGCATTCTTGTCACTACTCTAGCACAATTGTATGATGTTATTATTAATGATATAACCCCTATTTTTGTTGAGTATTTAATTCACACATATTGATGCAAGCTGAGATCATGGAGGTCTATGCTATAAAACTTCGAGATATCGATTCAAAATCAGAAGTTAAGCACATAATAGGACAAGTGAGTTTGAGTTCTACATAAAAACACCAACAAGTCTCATCAAGTGAAGAATCTAAAGAGGAAGAAAAAGGATAGGAGACGGTACTTGGTAAAATGGAAGAAAATAGCAAACACCTAGAGGGTATTCTGGACACCATAGAGGTGTAGCTAAAGGAGGTCACCCATCAACAGTAATATCAAATGAAGAAATTGCTTAAAATTTTCACTGTCTAAGGTGTTCAAGTTCCATCTCCAAAACCATTACCACTCAGATCACCATAAGCTTTCTTGCTCTTTCTTTTTCTTATTTTTATTATTTCCATTTCCATATTGAGGACAATGTGTTTTAAGTGTGGAGACTTATATACACTTACATATCATTCGTGTGTGTGAATTTTGCATTTGCATTATGTTAGTTTTGATTAGGTTAACATTGTGTGAACATTTTGTTGCATTATGTATGCATTGTGTGAATGTGTCAATGGCATGAATTGAATGGAATTGGCTTACCTTTGAACAAGGTCATTTAAAAAAGGTATATTAACTTGTGAATTTTATGTTTTAAGTGTCTTTGTGATGAATATGCATGTTAATTAGGATATGGAACCTATTCTTTCACTTTATGACATTTTTTTGTATACATTTATAATTACATTCATTTAAATTGGTATGGATCATTAGTATCCTTTGAAGAGAGTGGTTGAATAAGAAGAAGAGAGGTAAGCTAAGAATGTGATAAAAAAAAAGTATCAAATAAAAATTTCTATTCCGTTGGCCCTTTTTAAGAAAATTAGGATAAGAATAGAGCTGGTATCCAGTTGAGAGTTGTGATATAGCTAAGTAACTTGTGGTATTCACATCAAAATTCTTATCTTCACGTCAAAAGGTTGGAGTGACACTCCAACCAAGCTAAAAAAATTAATCTAGTTGAGCAACTATAGGACATTCATGGCAAGGTTTTTTCTGATTGTTTTTAAATATGTGATGTTTTTCTAGGTGTTTAAGTGTGTTTTTAAGTGTTTGCTTAGATCATTATCATATGTATAGGCTTAAAATTATGTTCTTGTTAATAGTTGTATATATTCTAAGTGTTTGATTGGTTTAGAAAAAAAAAAAACTTGACCTTAATTTTATGTTTCAAGAGGTGTTTGATAGTTTTGTGAGTGTATGGAAATAGAAATATGAAGAAAAGAGAAGATCTTGGATGTATGTATCTAAGGTGTGACCGACAACAAATTAAAGCAAATTTTAGCCTTTTCAGCTCACAAACTTTTTTTTGTACTTTTGATATTTTAAGGCTATTTTGCAACCAAATTAAGTGAGGAAATCATAAAAAGAACTCTAGAAGCCTTAATAACTATTTAAAGCCAAGAAAAACATGAAAAAAGAGCAGCAAACACCAAATGCAAAGAAGATCAAGAGGAGACATCAAGAGAGTTTCAAAGAATTCCAGATTTCCAGATCAAGACTCCAACTAGTTTTTGTTTCTTTTCCCTTTAATTGTTTTATTGTATTGGATGCTTAGTTGGATTGTTATTATTTTTAACATGATTATGGGCTCTAAATCCATATTAGGGTTTGTTCTTGATATGTTTTTTTGAATTTTATTCTTATTGAATTTAATACATCTATCAATGCTTTGTGATAATTATTATGCTTATACTTGGTAATAAATTAAGAGAGTGAATCAATTTATATGTATTAAGGTGCATAACAAGACTTAATAGATTAATAGACTTGAAATTATCAAATTAATTAACAATTGAAAAGAGATCTTAACTGTGAAATTAATAATCCTTAAGAATGCTTCAAATCTAATTAAATAAGTTATGAGTAGTTTTTTAAATCGAGAGATTACAATTATATGATTATCAAATTCAATTAGGGTTACTTAATTAGATCTTGAGAGAGGGTAATCAAAAATTTAAGATATCTAGGATCAACTATAAATTGAATCAATAAGATAAAATGAAAACAAGGATAGAATAATTCCTAAGTCTCCAAACTTTGATTAACCTTATTTTTATTGGTTAATTGTTTAATTTTTTAGTTTTATTAGTTTTTTTAATATCTATTATTTATTTCCATTCAAATCAATCTTTAGTACGTTAGAAAAAGTTTAATTCAAATTGTTAGGTGTCTATTAGTTCTCTTGGAAATGATACCTTTTGTCCTACAAGTTACGATTCATATACTTGCGATAATGAAAGTTTTCTATATAAAACTTATCAACAAGTTTTTGGTGTCATTCCCAAGGATTAATTTAGCATCTCGTACAATTTGAATTCCTTTGATTTAAGGATGTAATACTTTTCATGTGTGAGTGTAGGTGCCTCAATAAAAAAACATAAAAAAAAGTTTGCAAGAAAAGTAGAAGATACATTAGCTCTAGACATCATAAAGCAAGAAAGAGAGATTAGAAGAACTAAACACCAAGAAATAATAGAAAGAACGATGGTGGAGGAAACAATTAGGGAGAGCAGTAAAGGACCCCTATGGACTTCATGAGGTTAGGATTCAATGCCAATCGTCAAGGAATTACACAACCCCCAATCATCCAGTGAAATCATACTAGGATTGTTAAACATGTTGTAGACCAATGTATAAATTCATGGTTTGGCCAATGAGGATCCCAATGCTTATTTGGCCAATTTCTTTGATATTTATGATACTTTTTGGTATAATGGGCTATCAGAAGATTCATCCAAGACAAGGTTCCCATTTACACTTAAGGATAAAGCCAAAGTGTGGTTTCATTCACTCAACTAGTGAACTTCACAATGAGAAGCTAGTGTAAGTCATTTTCGCTAAGTACTTCTATTTCACAATCACAATGAGGCTCTTAACATAAATTACAAATTTCTAGCAAAACGAATGGGAATATTGATATGAAGTGTGGGAGAGATTTAAGTAGTTGTAAAGGAACTATCTACACCACAACTTACCAAATGAGTTTCTCTTACAAATGTTCTACAATAGGGTTAATCCAACCATGTGAGGTGGCATTGATGCAGTAGCTAGTGGCTTATTAATGAGGAACATAGTTAAAGTGACATACAATATGTTAGAAGAGATGGCAACAAATAGCTATCTTTAGACATTAGAACGAAGTAGATAGTAGCCAATCTTCTGGGATCTAAAGGAATGATTGCTTTAGATTTAGTGTCAGCATTGTAGGTTGAGGTCTCCTATCTAACCAAGCAATTGAACAAACTAAAAGCCGCTTCTTCCTCTCCACTCAAAGCAAGTCAGCACAGATGTGAGCTATATAGACAAGAGAACCATATCACAGCTGATTGTTTCCTAGTGAAAAATAACAATGAGTAGTAGCTCAACTTCATGGGAGCACAATTTGGTCGAGGAGGTAATAATCTTTACTTGAACACGTACAGTCTTGGGTGGCAGAACCACCCAAATTTCTCTTAGTCTAACAATGCAAGAACTCAAGGCCCACTGAGATTTCAATAAGACAAGTTCTCTTCATTGGAACTGAATGTTGACAAGTTAATGGATGTGTTGAGTTCCATGTTCATAAGCTAAGATGAGACCCAAAATAGGATGGAAGCCAAATTCGATCAAATATAAAAGAATCACGCCTCTTCCTGATAACTGTAAATTGCATCATGTTTTAAGGCTTAGTTTAATATGTATTTAATTTTTAATTCAATCGTTTAGCATGTATTTAGGTTAAAATTGTGTTGGTTTGTTAATTATTTATGTTTAAGTGTTTTTATAGGTTAGTACAAGTCTTTGAGTTTAAATGTTATGTTTTTAAGGTACCTTGATGTGTTTGTTAGTGTTTCAAAGTCAACATCGAAGAATGGAGAAGTTTCACAAACATTCAGGATGAAACAACGACCTACGATCGTGGCACAACAAGCTATAATCATGACAAAAGCACCAGAGTTAGCCCACGATCGTGCCCACATGCCACAATCGTAACAAAAGCCCTAGACATGGCCCACAATTGTGGCCTGCATGCCACGATCTTGACAGAAGGCTTAGATCTGGCCCACGATTGTGGCATGCATTGGGCAAATGCACAAACACTCAACAATGTCAAGTTTCGTGGAATTTTTAGACCTTTCGATCTCTAGAAAAACCCTAGGGCTGCTTAAAACACAAAAGATATTTAAAGAACAAGACAAAGAGATAGAAGAGGCTTTTGACATCAGCCACCTTGAAGAAACCCTAAAGAGAATTCATCGAGAGATTAAGAAAGAGAAGAAGGAAGAGAGAAGTGGAGAAGAAGCTGACTCGACGTACTTCCTGGATCAGGAGGTTTCTTGACATTTCTGCCTTCTGCCCTCCATTTTGATTGTAGTTCCTATTTATTTCAGTTTTATCATTATATAGAATTGGATTGAATAGTTGATGATAGGATCTAAATGTTAAGGATGTTTTAAACTCACTTTTGGAGTTTTATTCTTGATTTAATGAAATCTTAGTGTTTTTATGTTTATTGGATTTATTGTGATAAAATTATGTGATTGCAAAATTCGATAATAAATTGAGAGGGTAAATCGAATGAAAAATTATTAAATTGTGCTAACGAGAGCTAGGTGATTTAATAGAACAAGAATTAAATCAAATCGGTAAATTATGGGAAGAGAGATCTTACATAGGTTTCTGATAGTTTATTAGACAACTTCAGAACTAATTAGGGTTTTGGATAGGTTGTTAATCAAGAGATTTTAATTTCCATAATTTGATTAAGGTTTATGATATAGGGTTAATGGTTATGACTCGAAAAACAGTAATCAACCCTAGGACCATCTAGAA
The DNA here is from genome assembly GCA_025629825.1 of Erythroxylum guanchezii. Classification (NCBI taxonomy): domain Eukaryota; kingdom Viridiplantae; phylum Streptophyta; class Magnoliopsida; order Malpighiales; family Erythroxylaceae; genus Erythroxylum; species Erythroxylum guanchezii. The sequence goes on from JAOTAX010009065.1 coordinate 5,584, forward strand.
CCAATAATCAAACAATTCATAATCGATTAGGTTGGCGTTAAGGACAAGTAAAATTTCCTTTCTCTCAATTGGTAATTCCTTTAGGTTGATTCTTGAGTGTGTGTTACAATTGCTAAATTGTTAATATTTTCATGATTGATTTTTTATTTGATTTGATTGATTGAATTGAATTCTTATTTTAGTTTCGTTATATTTTGAATTTCTGTGATTTGTTTTGGCCTTAGATTTTAGGATAAGATTATCCCTCCTTGTGGGAACGACACCTTAGGTACTACGTGAATGAACCGTGTGCTTGTGGATTATCGAGGGCATTTATTAAAACTTCCACACATCAAACACTTGATCAAGTTTTTTTGTGCCATTGTCGGGGAGGCAATTAGTTTAATTCTTTAATTTAAAGCGTTTTAGTTATTTTTTTTCTATTCTTTCTTTCTTTCTATTTCTAAAATCAAGCTCTTGCATCAACACAAGAGTCACGAGAAGATCGAGTCATGCAGCTGAAACCTTAGAGTTAGATATCACTCGATTAGAACAGTCAATTAAGAAAGCTAAGGCGTGAAGAAAAAGAAGAAATCACAAAAGCAATAATGGACAAGAAATTTTAGCAAGATTTGAACCAAGGAGCAAACCAAGGTCGTCAATAACAAACCCTTATGGACTTCATGAGACTAAGGTTTAATGCGGCTAACCAAGGAGTAGCTAGGCCACCTGTACAAGCAACCTCTTTTGAAATTAAACCAGCCCTCCTAAACATGCTTCAACAGAATGTACAGTTCTACGGACTTTCGAATGAAGATCCCATCGCACATATAGTGAATTTCCTTGAAATCTATGATACCTTTTGGTACCATCAGATGTCGAAAGATGCGGTAAGAATTAGGCTCTTTCCTTTTACCTTTAGATTAGAGCAAAGGCTTGGTATTATTCTCTCAACCCAGCCAATGTCACAACTTAGGATCAATTAGTTCGTGCCTTTTTAGACAAGTATTTTCCCCTTACTAAGACCATGAAGATTATCAAGGAGATTACCAACTTCCAGTAAAGTGATGGGGAATCAATCTACGAAGCATGGGAAAGATACAAGGATTTGTAACAAAAATTCCCTCACCATAACCTACCTAAGGAATTCTTGTTGCAAACATTCTATAATATAGTAACCCCACATACAAGAGTCACAATTGACACAGCTTTAGGAGGATCATTGATGATGAGGATGATAGATGACGGAGAAGAGTTGATCGAGGAGATGGCAAGTAATAACTGCTTATGGAAGAACGAGCAGAGTAGACAAACCACTACCTTTTGAAAATGAAAAGGAATTGAAGCTGTTGATCAAATGATGGAGATGCAAGCTAAAATTGACAACTTAACTCGATAGCTCAACAACATGAAGGCTTCATCCTCAGCTTTGGTAAAAGAAGTGTAACTTAAGTGTGAACTCTGTGGGTAGATGGACCATGATATGGTGGACTGCTTCTTAATGAAGGAAAGTGATCCGGAGTAAATTAATTATATGGGAGCTCAATTTGGACAAGGAGGGGGAAACAATCCCCATTCCAACATATATAGCCTGGGGTGGAAGAATCACCCTAACTTCTCGTGGACAAATAATGCTGGAGGATAGTTCAGAACCCAAGGACAACCAAGCTTCCATAAAGATAAACCAAGCTTAATGGAATCCAAGTTGGATAAGATTTTAGATAAAATTGGAGGCATAGAGGATGCAGATAGGAGGCTTGAAGCAAATTGGAGCAAATCACTAAGAACCACGCCTCTTTAATACACAATCTGAAGGTCCAAGTAGGTCAACTAGTGGAGGCTATTTCTACTTGGAATGTAAGAACCCTTCCAAGCAATACCAAGTTTAACCTAAAGGAACGAATCATAGCCATTACTTAGACCTAGAAACAGAAACTGAACATGCAAAGGAAGACGAAGTTAAGGGAGAAGGACAAGTTATTATAGAATTCCTTCCCAGTGAGCTTGTAATTGAGCCAATCGAGGAGGCTCGACCTGAATTTTTGTACCCTATTCTAGCTCAGTAGAAGTCAATTTTAAGTAGGGCGATAAGGAATTCTAAGGAGGTTGAATTAAACAATGTTGAGGACAAAACAAAACATCTATAGACGAAGCTCATGCTAAAGGAATTACTTAAGAAGAAGGTTAAGGAGCATATAGTGGCAGAAAACCTTAACATAGCACAGAAGAAAAAGGACCCAAGGGATTTTTACATTCCTTGCAGTATCAATTGAGTCAATATAAATAACGCATTCATAGATTTGGGAGTGAGTATTAATATGATGCCCTATACCTTCAGTAAAAAATTAGGGCTAAGAGAGTTAGAACCTACAAAAATGCTAGTAAAGACAACGGATAGAACAGTTCATCAGCTGAAGGGGATTATTAAGGACATCTAAATGCGTATTGATATTTTTACCTTCCCTATAGACTTCTTTATATTGGATATTGGAGAAGATGTAGAAACCTTTATGGTTCTTAGATGACCATGCTTGGCTACTACCCACTCAATAATTGATGTTGATGGGGGTAAACTAACTCTTAGGGTTAGAGATAACCAAATAACCTTTACTGTGTCGAATAAAGATAATAGTTCTCCTTTACCTCTAACTAACCTCAACAAAACTGAACCTCAAGAAAAATGGGAAGATATTGAGGACCTTGGGAATGTGTTTAGAAAGAAACGATCACGAAGGAGAAGGCGAAGGAAGGTGAAGTAGAAGGAAGGTGGAACCCAAGACTTGGTAGTTCATTTGCAAATGGTAAGATCGATGACTACGCTACCATTACACTATTCATTTGAACCATCTTGAACAAAAGAAGAGCATCGGGTTATCGACGTTAAAAGAAGCACTGCATGGGAGGTAACCTATGGATTATTAATTTCATATTATTTCTTGTGATTTTTTTAGATAGTTTGAATTGCATAGTTAGGTTATTTTCATTTCCAAATAAAATCAGGAAGGCATAGGACTTCAACATGAATTTGATGATCGAGCAAGTAAGCAAAGGAGAGGTAAAAGGGCCATAAAGAGTTAAGAAGTGATTCGAAAAAGTGTGAAAGAACAAAAGAAGAAAAAAATCAGAAATTGGCGGAAAATTTGTGAGCCACGCTTGTAGCCTACGGCAGGGTAAAAAGGGAACACGCAAATTTCAATTTCATTGTTTATCATTTTACCCTCCATTCACCTATATATTCATTTCTTACTTCACTTTTTCACTCATTTTCATTTTAACTTTATCTCTCTAAGTTTAGAACCTCCAAACACTCTCACTTCTTTCTAACCAAATTCCAAACTTCCAATCTTCTCTAACTTCTACCTACTTGCAAGCCAGTATTTCATGCATTAAGTAGTCAGTAAAGTGCGATCAATTTTGGGGACAAAACCAAGTCATGGGATAAGGGAAAAGGAACAAGGCGGTGGACTTCGGAGCACCCTGCCTAATCTACACAAAGGAGGAAGGTATTCATTTCCAATCCCTCAATGCTAAACAAACTATAGTCCCAAAATAATTTGATTTCGATACACTTGATAGGCTAGAACTGTAGGATAGGGTAAAGAACTTAGTAGAAAACATAGCATTTAAACTCAAAGAATTGTACTAACCTATAAAAACACTTAAACACAAATAATTAACAAACTAACACAATTCTAACCTAAACACATACTAAACGATTAAATTAACAATTAAATACAGTTTAAACTAAGCCTAAAAACATTATGAAATTTACACTTATCAACATCCCCATACTTAAACGTTTGCTTGTCCTCAAGCAAACAAAACAACAAACACACATAATCACAAAGCACATAATGCAGTAGTGAAACAATGGCTTCAGCTTCATGAAATAAATTTAACTTTAAACAAAATCATTCAAGTTATTTCAAATCACTAACATGTAAAATCCACATCTAAGGGCTCTAGACTAAACATACATATTAATCAAAACTCAAATGTCAAGTTACTCACCCTTTTCAATTGTACACACGATCATGACAGAAGCACCAAAGTTAGCCCACGACTTGCCACGATCGTGACAGAAGACCAGGGACATGGCCCACGATCATGGCCTGCATGCCACAATTGTGACAGGATGCTCAAATATGGCCCATAATCATAGCCTGCATTGGGCAGACACGCAGACATTAAAAAATGTCAAGTTTCGAGAGATTTTTTGGACCTTTCAAACCCCGAAAAAACCCTAAGGCTACTCAAAACATAAAGGATATAAGAGACTTTGACATTAGCCACCTTGAAGAAACCCTAGAGAGAATTCATCGAGAGATTGAGAAAGAGAAGAAGGAAGAGAGAAGTGGAGAAGAAGCTAACTCAATGTACTTCTCGAATCAGAAGGTTTTTTTACATCACTACCTCCCGTCCTCCATTTCGATTGTATTTCCTATTTATTTTAGCTTTATCATTATATAGAATTGGATTGAATAGTTGATGATAGGATCTAAATGTTGAGGATATTCTAAACTTACCTTTGGAGTTTTATTCTTGATTTAATGAAATCTTATTGTTTTTATGTTTATTGGATTTATTGTGATTAAATTATATCATTGCATAATTCGGTAATAAAGTGAGAGGGTGAATCAAATAAAAATAATTAAATTGGGCTAATGAGAGTTAGGTGATTTAATAGAACAATAATTAAATCAAATCAATTAAGTTAGCGTTAAGGATAGGTAAAATTCCCTTTCTCTCAATTGGTAATTCCCTTAGGTTGATTCTTGAGTATGTGTTGCAATTACTGAATTATTAATGTTTTCGTGATTGATTTTTATTTGATTTGATTGATTGAATTGAATTCTTGTTTTAGTTTCGTTACATTTTGAATTTCTATGATTTATTTTGGCCTTAGATTTTAGAATTAGATTATCCCTCCTCGTGGAATCGACAACTTAGGTATTACGCAAATGAACCGTGCGCTTGTGGATTATTGAGGGAATTTATTAAAACTTACACACATTAAACACTCGATCACTTCCATTTATAATCTAGAGCTTCAAGTGGTCTAGTTAGCCTATTCATTTTCTACACAAAGTGTGGGGAGACTTCTGAGCAATACAAAAGCAAATCCAAAGGAGCAACTTAAGCCTATCACACATAAGAGTAGGAAAGAGGTAGAAGAATAAGCAGAAAAACAAGTTGAACCCCACCTTGTAGAAGACCAAGAGAAGAAGAAAAAAGTAGAAGTTTAGAAGAAGGCTGCTCCCTATGTTCCTCCTTTATATCCACCTAAAATATCATTCCTTTAAATACTTCAAAAAAATAAATTGGATGCACAAATTGCAAAGTTTTTGGAAAATCTGAAGACGTTGCAAATTAACTTATCTTTTATGAACACTTTTGAGCATGCACCCAAGTATGTGAAAATTCTCAAAGGCGTTTTATCAAGTAGGTAGACTTAGGATAAAAATCAAACAGTCTCTATAATGCAAACATTAATCTTATACCTTTATCAATTTTCAGCCAATTAGGGCTAGGAGATGTAAAGCCAATGTCCATGCTTATTCAGATGGTGGATCAATCAAAAAGGAAACCATTTGGCACAGTAGAGGATGTGCCTGTAAAAGTGGACAAGTTTATTATTCCTATAAATTTCATCATGCTAGACTTTGAAGAGGATCAAAACTTTCCACTAATTCTTGATAGACCCTTTTTGAATAATGAAAGAGCTTTGGTAGATGTTCATGAAGTCAACCTCATCCTTCAGATTGGTGATGGAAAAGTAGAATTCAATATGAATAAGGTATTAAAGAATCCGAAGGAGGACAACTCGTTTATGAGAATTGATGTAATTGAATCTTTAGAGTAGTAAGAGGAGGAGGCAACCAAAGAGTTAGGATATTTTTATAATTTTATTTTAGTTTATTTTGTTAGTACTTTGTTATTTTTATTTTTTATGTTTATTTTGTAGGGTGTCAATTGATGGATCATAGAGTGCCTCCAATTTCCATTTCCAACACCATCACCATCTGAATCACCATAAATATTCTTTCTTTAACTTTGTTTTTATTATTCTTTATTTTTATTTGTATTGTTTTGTTTCTTATGTTGAGGACAATGTGTTGTTCAAGCGTGGGATGTATATGCAATTGCTTCTCAATTGTATATGAATTTTGCATCTGTATTATGCTAGTTTTTAATTAATTTGGCATTGTATAGACATTTTGTTGCAAGATGTGTGAATTGTGTGAATGTGTCATTGAAATGAATTGAATGGAATTAGTTTAGCTTTGAAATTGGTCATTTAAATTGTAAAGGCATAGTAACTTGTGAATTTTTTGTTTTAAATGTCCTTAGGACTATATGATTTTTTTTATAAGTGCTTAAGTGTGTTTTTAAGTGTTTCCTTAGATGATTATCACGTGTATAAGCTTAGAATTGTGTTAGTATTAATGTTTGTATGTATTCTAAGAGTTTGATTTGTTTAGAGAAAGAATTTGTTCTTAATTTTATGTTTTAAGAGGTGTTTGATGTGTTTATGAGTGTATGGAAACAGGAAAGTGAAGAAAAGAGAAAATATTAGATGCATGTAGCCATTTTATGATCATGATACCCTCACGATCATGATAGGTGAGACAAATGGAAAATTCCAACAAATTTCAATTTTTCAAGCTCATGACCATTTCAGTACTTTTGATGTTTTAAGGCTATTTTTTGAAGCAAATTGAGTGGAGAAACCCTAGAAAGAACCTCAGAAGCCTTAATACATATTTTAAGACAAGAAAAACAAGAAAAAAAAGTAGCAACCACTAAATTTAAAGAAGATCAAGAGGAAACATTAAGAGAACTTCAGAGAATTCTAGATTTCCATATCAAGACTCCAACTAGTTTTTCTTTCTTTTCACTTTATTTATTTCATTGTCTTGCATGTTTAGTTGGATTTTTATGATGTTTAACATGATTATAGGTTTTTTAATCCATATTAGGGATTATTCTTGATATTTATTTTGAGCTTTATTCTTGTTGAATTCAATAGATCTATCAATGCTTTGTAATAACTATTATGCTTATACTTGGTAATAAATCGAGAGAGAGAATCAAGTCATGTGTGTTAAGGTGCATAATGAGAGTTGATAGCTTAATAGACCTATGATTGTCACATTAATTAACAATAGAAGCGAGATACTGTTAAGTCAAAACTGACTTTACGTATTGAATAATTTTGATGAAAACAAAAAGGAGACAAACAAAAACAGAAGAAGCAAAGCAAAAACAGACGGAAGCTGTTCGAAACAAAAACAGACGAAGCAAAGCAAAAGCAGACGGAAGCTGTTCGAAACAAAAACAGAC
>JAOTAX010009113.1:0-12902 GCA_025629825.1 Erythroxylum guanchezii
CATTCTTCACCAAATGAAGGGATCTTTGGCTCAAAGGGAAGCTCTTTTCTTCCTCTACCTTTTTCTCTTCTTGAACAACTCCAAAATCTTTCTTGAAGACTAAGAATAATTAAACCTTAGCTCAACTCTCTTCTTTTCTCTCAACCCACAAACTCTCTTTCTGTTTCTTTTTCATTTTCGTTATGCTCTCCTTCTATCCCTCAATTCATGTTTTTTTTCTTCTTCATTTATAAGCAAGACAACACTTCTTCTTCCAATTATGCCCTTAATGAGTGAGAAATGTCCCATTTGCCCTTCCATTTATGCCTTATGTCTTTTTATGCTTAAGTGTCTTGTCAACATTACCTTTGAACATTCTGACATAACTCCTTCATCTAGAAAATGTTCTCCATTATCTTAAGTTTCTAATGACACCAAAATCAATCCATTTGGTTCAGAACTCAGAAAGTATTGCCCAAACATTTTCCGACCGTTCTTATATTGAAACAGTGCACTATACATGCTCTTCCAACCGATACCTTTACTTTGATTCAATCAATCCTTTTTCAAAATAGCATCAAAAGCTATAACTATCATGGAGAGGTAGAAAAATGTAGTAGAAATGTATTGGTACAAGATTCACCTTATTTGGAGGTCGGATGACAAAGCTATGGCCAAAAGAATCTAACAAGGTTTATAATCAAATAAGATTTTGTCCTCAATCATACAGAACCTATTCGGGACAAGTGGTATAACTGCTTTAGAGATATCATATCAAGGTCATTCTTAGAGGGTTCAAAAGAGGGCTTCAATATCTACAACGTCCATGAAGACTTGAAAACGAATTCTATCATCTGAAGGGTCAAAAATGGACCAGACGATAGAATCAGACGAAACCAGACGAAAAAGTAGATGAATGGAAAAACAGATGAATTGGAAAAATTGCCATAACTTTCCCTACAGATATCAGATTAAGATCATCTTAGGATCGTTCGAAAGAGAACTTTGAGATCTAAAACCTTCAAAAGACCTTGAGAAAAATTCTATCGTTTAGAGTGTCAAATTTGGACCAGAAGATGTTCTAGTCAACGTAAGACGAAGCAGAAAATCAATCTAAGACGAAGGGTGAGATGAATTGAGAAAAACAGATGAAGCACAAAGCAGACAAAGCGAAAAGTAGACGAATCGAAAAACAGATGAATCAAAGAGTAGAAGAAGCCAAGAGCAGATGAAGCAAAAAGCAGACGGGGCAAAGAGCAGACGAATCAGAAAGCGGACGAAGCAGAAAGCGGACGAAGCAAAAAGCAGACGATAGCAAGAAGCAGACAAAGCAAAGAGGCAGACGAAACAAAGGCTAGACGAAGCAAAGAGCAGACGGGGCAAAGAACAGACGAATCAGAAAGCAATTGAAGCAAAAAGTAGACGAAGCAAAAAGCAGACGAAACAAAGAGGCAGACTAAGCAAAAGGTAGAAGAATCAGAAAGCAGACGAAGTAGAAAGCAGGCAAAGCAAAAAGCAGACGATAGCAAGAAGCAGACGAAACAAAGTTAGCTTAAGAAGCAAATTCAACTTAAGACGATGCAACTCTTAAGACGAAATGATGTCATCACAAACGATATGACGTCGTCACAGACGAAGCATCTTTACAGACGATACAACTGTATAGACGAATCATCCTTACAGACGACACATCTTCACAGACGATATGACGTCATCACAGATGATATGACGTCATCACAAATGAAGTGTCTTTACAGACGAATCATCCTTACAGATGATACATCTTTACTCCTGAGCATCTTCCCTTCTAAGGACCCTAATTTTTGACCCCGATGTCCAAAAATTACATACTTTGTACCGTTGGAAAGCTAAAAGAAAGACCTACAACTTCTAGAAGACACCTTTCTCTAATTCAGCCTAGATTAATCCAGAATATTCCTCGAATTCAGAACACGAATTTTACATTCATCCATAAAGAAATTATAATCCATGATTAATCATGAACACCAATAATAGAATATACACATATTCAACTTTGTTTTTGTTATCATTTTACTTCTAACTTTCACATTAATTTTACCATTCCATAACCTTTCATCTACCAGAAGCACCAAAGCAAAACATGAATCTATCCACACTTCTCACTTACTACTTTAACCTTGTCTATCATTTTTAATTCAAGAATTTTCTTCATTTGTTCTTTACTCATGACTAATCACCAAAATTTCTCATTTAATACTTCTAATCTTCTAAAAAAAATTCGGGGTCCAACAATATATGTCTCCACTATATAAGCAATAATGATTGAGAAAATAAGCTATTAAGTGCGGCCTTTTGAGTAAGATGTTTATCCCATTGTCAACAATATCTATATAAGGCTTCTATAATTTTTCCTTCCTTTTAAAAACATTTATAATTTTTTTGCGAACTCTATAGATAGCATCATTTATATACCTCAATGATGACTTCTCATTTGAGTCAACAATCCTCAACAATCTTATTATAAGCTAAGCTACAATCTTCATAATCATCAAGTAAACATCCTAAAATTTATTATATAAAATAATAGCAAGTAGACATCCTAAAATTTATTATATAAAATGATAGCATAAACTTCTTATCCTTTCGCACTCTTTGATAACTTAAAAAAATGTCAACCTTTTTACTTTCTTAACAAAGACAAAAATATGATATGATTATACACAAAAATTATGATATTAAATACAAGTGAAGCAAGACTAGAAATATAGTTCATCCTAGTAATATAAAGCTAAGCCTTTATTGTATTAATGAAAGTAGACCAAGACTTTGCATATTATAATATATACAATTATCTAAAGTAAAGATAAACCTTTCAGATACTAATTTAAATAGACCGACTTCTTAATCATTTAAATTCAGTATGCTGATATATATTTCACGATCCAATATACTAAAAGCTTCATCACTGTACTCAATCTTTTACAGAACTGTACAAGTCGCAATTCTACATCAAGAATGAGCAGGCGTCAAAACTAGTAGATAATTTCTTTGCTTTGGCGATGGAAAATGCTGGGACAGAAGGTTGAAGAAACACTTTCCACTAAGAGAGGAAACTGCAAGAATCCAAACAATGTCACTGGGATACTAGCTAGTAGGATTATTGGACCTACAACCCATTTTGGTCGATGAACAAGAACCATCTGAAGGGCAGAGCTGAAAGCTGCCAGCATGAATGCCATTGAAAGAAACAGTGTGATGAGGCCAATGCACATTCTCATTGGCAATGCTCTTAGAAAATCCTCTTCTAAGTAGCGAGACGTGAGTATGCCCAGAAACATGAGCACTAAAGTGGAAGAAGCAAAGAGCCCCAAAGCGTTTGATACATTGAAGATTAGGAAAGACAAGTCGTGTAAGAAAATAGGAGTTCCATTATTGTTATTATTGCCTCTTGGTAATGTGAAACCTGCTGCGAATACGACGGTGACCACGAGTGCTGCCACTACTATGCAGGAGGAAGCTATGGCTGAACAGAAGGTTCGAGAAAGGGAAAAGATAGAAAGTAAATAAGACTAGCTTTTTATTATTTCGAGTGTACAGTTGACAAAAGCTAGATTTCATCATATATATACAACAAAGCTACTGTACAAGTCTTTGACTAAAACACTTTACTATATAAGCTACTATATACAAACTAAAATGACAACATTTCATTTATTAAAACAACAGAAACTAACTACTAACTATCTTAACAGCTCCCCCGCCCTCCTCAAGTTGGAGGTTGGTGAACATCAACCAAACCCAACTTGGATAAAAGGGAAGTAAAAAGAGGTGTAACCAAAGCCTTCATAAATAAGTCAGCCAATTGATGCTTAGAGGAAACATGAGCAGGAGCAATGAAACCCATATTGATCACAAACAATATGGAAATCAATATCAAGATGCTTTATACGTTCATGAAACACCGGATTAGCAGTAATATGAAGAGTAGCCTGATTATCACACCACAAAGGAATTGGATAGGAAAATGAAATATGTAAATCTTTCAACAGATAGGAAATCCACAGTAAGTCACACACTGCTGAAGCTATACTACGATACTCAACTTCAATTGAGGATCGAGAAATCGTAGCCTATTTCCTAGTCTTCCAAGAAACCAAAGAATTGCCCAAAAAGACACAAAAATCTAAGATAGAATGACGAGTAGTCAAACACGAACCCCAATCAGCATCACAATAAGCAACAAGAGAACAGGGAGAAGAATTAACAGGCATAGAAGAAATAGAGGAAGTAGGAAAAAACAAACCCTTAGAAGGGTAGCCTTTTAAGTATCTCAACAGATGCATAGCAGCAGCCCAATGATCCTGACATGGAGCAGTCACAAACTGACTTAATTGTTGAATAGCAAAAGTAATATCAGGTCTGGTAAACCCCAAATACAATAATCGACCAACCAACTTACAGTATTTCCCTACATCCTCCAAGATGGAACCAGAATTATCCAAGAACTTCAAGCCCTTAGCCAATGCAGTAAAAACTGGTCAAACCCGCATTAGATAACAGATTAAGCACATACTTGCGTTGATTAACATATAAACCATTGGAAGACCTAGCAATCTCCAAACCCAAAAAATACTTGGCAAGACCAAGATCCTTAACAGAAAATGCAGAATCTGAAAAGTGTTTAACATCAGCCAAAACATCCACAGAAGGCCCAATCAACAAGATATCATCCACATAGATAAGCAAAGCCACAAAATGAAAGGAAAAATAAGAAGTGAATAACTTGAGGAACAAACAATAGAAGGGTGAATTTGGTTTGTAGTGGCATGAGAAACAAAATCATTAAGCCAGACTGGTTTAGTTGTGACTCTTGTACTCCTACACAGAGTAGGAGTAGGGATAATGGGTCATGACAAAGAAGAAGAAGAAGGAAGATCAGGGGAAAAATGATCAGTATAGGAAGGAGGGAAGGTAGGAACAGAAGACTGCTCATCCAAAACATCAGAATATTGATCAGTTGAGGCTAAACGAAGTGGAACATCCACGGTGGCAGTAGATAATGATTTATAAGGATAAGTAGTTTCGTGAAAAACTACATCTTTAGAAACCAGAAATGAACCAAAAGTTATATCAAATAACTTGTACCCTTTTTTCCCTGCACTATACCCTAAGAAAACACGCTTGGAAGCTCTCAGATCAAACTTATCATTATAAGGCTTGACATTTGTAGCAAAACACAAACAACCAAAAGATTTTAAATGATCATACTTTGGAGGAAAACCATATAAAATCTTATAAGGGGTTTTCCACTTGAGTAGTGGAGTAGGAAGCCTATTGATGAGATAAGTAGCAGTAAGAATCGATTCACCCCAAAAATGTTTAGGTAAGGAAGCTTGAAACATGAGAGCTCTAGTTATTTGTAATAAATGTTTGTGTTTCCTCTCCATAATCCCATTCTGTTGAGGTGTATAGACACAAGACCTATGATGGATAATTCTCAAATCTGTAAATAATTTTTGGCATTCTCCACTCAAAACTCTGCCCCATTATCTGTTCTGACTATCTTAATAGATTTCTGAAATTGTGTTCCAACCATCTTAAAAAAATTGTCTAAACACCTGATAACTTGACACTTATGAGTCATAAAATAAGTCTAAGTGACCCTACTAAAATCATCCACTGCTGTTGAAAAGAATTTCCCCCTAGAAAGAGAATGTTGACTATAGGGTCCCCATATGTCAACATGAATTAATTGGAAAATGGAAACAGTATGAATGTTACTATGAGGAAACTTAAACCTATGTTGCTTTGCAAGTAGGCAAACATCACAAACATCAATCTCTTCAACATTTTTATTATCAACAGGAATAAAATGTCTAAGTATAGTATCTGAAACATGCCCTAAGCATTTATGTCAAAGTTTGTACATTGACATAGACTGTACATTATCAACATCACTTGCAACCTTTCCTACTACCAAAATTCTTGTCAAGGATATACAACCTGCCTACAACCTTTCCTACTACCAAAATTCGATCAATCTTCAGGTCCTGCAAAATGCAGCAATTTGGAACGAATTAAAGATAATAGAGGATGAATTGACAAGCTCGTTCACAGATAGCAAATTAAATTTGAAAGCAGGAATATGCAAGGTATCTGTCAAGATAATGTCATTTGGTAACACAACATCTCCTATGTGATGGACCCAATTCTGAGTACCATTAGGGAGATAAACAGGTATGTATTTGGCAAGAATAATAGGCTTGGTTAACAAAGAAACATCCACACACATATGATTAGAAGCTCCTGTATCTAATATCCAAGAATCTAAATCTATGTCATCAAGACTAGAAAGGGCTAATATAGGAAGTGTACCTGCAAAATCTGAGATCTGTGTAAGGTTCATTGTAAGAGGATCTATGAGGGCATTGTTCTTAGCTAGCTTCAGCAACTCTTGCTTAATCAATTTAGATAGTCGAGGATTAGTAGTATTAACAAAATTATCTATGATTGATTTACTGCTATCTACAGTGAATGAATTAGTATCATTTACTGTATTAGTAGTATAAGATTTCCCAGTCCCTTTCCGTCTTCCGTTTTGTAACTCTTTGTACCAATCGGGTACACCAGTGAGATTAAAACAATTCTCCTTTGTTGCGGTCTAAATAAAAAATATATAAATTGAAATCTATCTAGACCAATTAGAGACAAGCACACCCTATCGACAATTAATATAAAACGGTAAGAACCGGATATCGTACCCAAAGGAATTTCAACACGCAAGACAATTAAATTAAACAATGAAAATTACTCAGACGATCAAGAATTAATTGATTTGAAAATAAAATAAAATAAAGTAAGCAAATCAAGGAAATATGAAAAACGCAAGGTATGAATTAAAACGACTAGATTTAATCAAATGACAGAAATTGGTTAAGGTATCATATTTCAATTGGATTGGACATGGAAAATTGTAATGGTGGATTGATCTAATAATTACTTCACTTAAGCAAGTCAAACCCAATGTTCATAGGAATTTCTTTCTCTTCTAAATCCGAGTCATCCACTTAGTTCATAGATAATTCGGAATAAAAGGTGTTCAATACAAGAAGCCTAAAACTAAGTTCGTTAATCCTATGTATCTTCACACAAGATCCTAAGGTTGGTTTACATTTTAGACTCAAGTTTGTCGCTTGATTAATTTTCTGACAAATAAAATCCCATTGTCAAGGCATTCAATCATCTAAGGTCTTAATCTAGGTGATCAAGCTAAATTAGGACTAAATATGCATTCAATCAATCAAAAATCAATACTACAAAAATTATCCTAATCCAATATCAATCTTAACCTTAACTGAAAAGAAAAACTTACTCACACATATTCATCAATATAACATAAATCATGGTCATAATATATGTTTGTATTGATTAAATCCACACAATTAAAATAAATGGGGAATTAAAAAAAAGAAAACAAATTAAAAACACCCCCTTTTCCCGCAGCTGAATTTTCTCGCTCCACTAGCTTCAACACATTTTATCTCCACCAGTTGCTTCAACGTGGGAGTGTGGAGAGAGTGTTGTTTTTTTTCCTAGCCTTCAGCAGCTACGTGTTCTGCTCCTCTTGCCACAGCTGCTGTAACATGTCTCTCTCCATTCACGTTATACCACTAGCTTCTAATCTGTTTTTTTTTTACTAACCAGCTTAACGTTTTTGCTCCAACTGTCGTGTGTGTTGTTCCCAGCTAACGTTTTTTATCTCCTAAGCCAATGGAGTGTCCCCAGCTATTCACGTTCTCCCCAGCTAACATTTTTTAACGTTTCAACCTCTTGCTTCAATAGCTGTCTTCATCCCCCTATCTCCACCTGCTGCTAAGCTTTTAATCTCCCATCCACCAGCTGCCTACATAGGAGTCTCCACCAGGCTAACGTGATGTTCTCTCCCCAGCTGCAGCGTTGTTCTACTTCAACTCACCAGCTGCTAACGTGTGAGTGGTTGTGTATGTTGAGTGGTGAGTGTATGTGTGTGATGGAGTAGCGTGTGTGATGGAGCCAATCTCTATTCCATGTCCACGCCACCAGCTATTTCAATCCTCACATACTGTCTTTTTTTTCAATGTCTTGCTTTCTTGCCACAAGTTGCCACCAGCTGTCTTCGATTCCTCTTGCCATAGCTCCACTTTGCCTTTTGATTTCAGCCCATGCAAGCACGCCTAGTCTCTCTTCATGCACGCCGACCATGCTCCAGACCCACGCAGAAACACGCCCCTATGCAGCCACACTTTTATTCTTTTTCACACTGTCGCTAGCCCCTCACCACGCACAGACACGTTGTTCCTTTTCACGCCCCCAGTCTTGTTTTTCTTGTTGTTCGCAGCTGCTTTCTACGTGATTTTAGGAGACCTTTAGTCACCTTTCATGCACATGTCTTCTATTTTTTTTTTCCATTCCTGCGCAGCTGCTTTCTTTTCTCTTCTTCGAGTTGAAATGTCTCCCAGCTGTCCTCCTTTTTCATGCACACCACTCTCTCCACCGCAAGCTAACTTCTTTTGTTTTTTATGTATTCAATGTCCAACGTTCTTTTAGTCCTACACTTCTTCATGTTTTTAATCTCATTCACGCAAAACCCCCTCCTTTTTCTTGCCTTGCCAAAACGTTAATGTCCTTGCTTCTTTTGAGAGCTTTTCTTACTTTAGGCTTTTAAAGCTTCCAAATTTAATATGTACCTATAATTAAAACAAATAACTCTTAATTAGTGTAATTTAAACTTTAAATAGACAAGAGTTTAGCAAATTATGTATCCAAAATTAATACAAAATGCCCATTAACAACACCCCCACACTTGAATTGTTGCTTGTCCTCAAGCAACTTACTTGGATCACAACCAATGTATTCTGTCATTTTATTTTCAACGACAATCAAGTGCTTGTAATCCCTTAAACTTTGGCAAACTCATGTATAAAGCTACTAATATATCATAATCTTTTCATCAATGCACATAAACAAAATCAAAAGTAGATATCTTTAATCAAAAGCAATCATAAAAATAAAATAGACTTTCCTCACGATATTCACTCGTGTCACTCAAGTGTATAAAGGTTGTATTTCACTCAAAGCTTCCTCTAAGAGATTACACTACCATAGACTTGCAAATTCACCTATTTACTACTACATAGAGTACATTTCATCATGGATCAAAAGGACTTTTACTAAGGGTTGTAATGGGGCTTAGGTAAAGGTAAAGTAAAAAAGGGCAAATGCTACTCACAAACATTCACAAAGCACTAAGTAATGTGGGACAATTAAAAAGAAATTCTGAGATGTGCAAATAGAAACACAGGACTACAACTACTAATCACTATCTAAAGCTGCTGTTTGATTTTTTTTTTCTTGCTTTCTTTTCTTTTTTTTTCTTTTTTCTTTTTATTTTGTTTTTGTTTAGTTTTTTTTGGTAACAATAAACATAAAAGAAGATAGCAGTAGCACAAATTAACAACAACTGAGTAGATGTACCTCTAAAACATCTCAGAATAGCATGTAAAACAAAGTCCCTAAATCAAGGAATTAAATACTTAGTACTTCATTCAACTTATGAAAGGGTCAGGCTAAAAGATTTCAGGTTTTAATGTAATGTGATTAATAAAAAACAAACACGGTCAAAGGCTCAGAGGGGGTAACAAGGGAAAAATGACTTGGTGGGTTATTTAAGCTAAAGGTTAAAAACAAAGAAGG
Organism: Erythroxylum guanchezii; assembly: GCA_025629825.1. Taxonomy (NCBI): domain Eukaryota; kingdom Viridiplantae; phylum Streptophyta; class Magnoliopsida; order Malpighiales; family Erythroxylaceae; genus Erythroxylum; species Erythroxylum guanchezii. The sequence continues at coordinate 9,694 of JAOTAX010009113.1, forward strand.
CCTTTATCATGTCCATAAAGCATGTAACTAGTAGATCAAACAGGTTTAGAGCAAATTCTAAAGGTAATCCACATATGAAAGCCTCACATTCATCAAAGAAAATAAATGACTATGATATGCAGTCATATAGCTCAAGACCTCACATATGTTTAAATGAAAATCCATCAAAACTCCATACATTGCCTCATCACTCAGCATTAGTTATTGACTAAGTTTATGTAATCAACTACTTTAATCAATCCATATGGTTCACTATCCTCTCAAGCTGCCTATTCCAAGTTTATGCATATAACTCAATTCTCCATCCAACTACTTTGACATAATCGTATGGTCAAATTCATCAAAAAGGGACCCAAGTTAGCTACCAAACGAGTCGCAACTATTCAAGTATGTATCTCTCAACATCAACATCAATATTGTAAACATTAGCATGCACACAATCTAAAACACTTAATATGAACATTGTCCCTAATGTTCAAATAGCTAACAATCAAACACAAAAAGGGGAAAGAGGAAGAAGAAATTTCCCTAAAAGAAAATCGGCCAAGAACTCTTTGTCACCAACCACACAAACCTAAAGAAAACTCAAAACAACTCAAAGAAACGCATTAAACTAGAAAGAAACGCAAAAGAAACAACGAGAAAAGAAAAGAAAGAAAATTACAGTCCTACTGGAAGGCATGCACTGCGATCAAGGAGGCGAAGTATCATGAAGAGACAATCGCTCCTCAGAATTATCCACAAACCTGGGCATATACAGTTTAGCTCGTTGCCCATTTTTGCAACTCCGCAAGTTCACGGGTCTCAAGTAGTATAGAATAATATTGTCCAACAGGGAGTAATTGTGTAAGTACTAGGCTTGGATCACTCAATTAATTGGACTAAGCAATCGTGTAAGAATGGGGAATTAAAATAGGAAATTTAACTATCAAAAATAATAAAATCAAAGCTAAGGAAAATTGCGAATATTTCTAGGGGTTAATTCGAATGGAATGTGATAAGCTTCAAGGATGGTTCCACTTTTAGCGTTTTCTATGGACTTTACCTAGGTCAATTTATGAGGCCAATTTTGGTTGATAGAAGGTTGAGCCTAGAGTTTCTTAGATCCTTTTTCAAGGTATCAAAGGAGTGTTACACAATAATCCTAGTCTACTATCGTAGCCTAGCAATTAAGCATAACCCATTAAGTTCTTTGCTAACCTGGTTTTCTCTCATAAATTCAGTTTATGTCTAAATCTGAAATTTGTAAGTTCCCTGTTTGGAGTTCCGTTATCAATTTTCACCTATCGGTTCTTCAATTAACAACTAACGTCAAGTAATAGTTGGCCAAACACAATACCAGCAAAATTAATTTCAAAACAGAGAAATCATAACCAAAAATCCATACTTATAAATCAACTAAGATTTCAATCCATAAAATTAGCTAAAAGCTTCAGCCCAACCTTGAAGCTTTGAGAAAATTACTCAATCATAGTAGAATGAAAACCACATAAATTATGCTCAGCAAACAACATTAGGAGAAATTAAATAATATAACAGAAATTGAATGAGTTTCGGGTCTCCCTCTAATGTAGCGTCAGTGTCGTTCCTCAGCTGACGGTGTGTCGATGTATTTCTCCATACAAAAACATTTTTCCTCCTCCCGTCCAGCTGCCAACGTCATCTAATCTCCACCAGATCATGTTATTTTTCCAGCTTGTGTGTGTGTGGAGTTTTGAGTGGTGTGTGGCCCCCTTTTCTTGCCACCTCCACGCAGCTGCTTCGTTAGTTAGTGGGAAGAGTTTTTTTTTTTGAGTAAAATGAATGTAGCGTTGGTGGAGCCTCTCTTCCTCTCTAGCTCTCCTCTTGGTGCCCTCTAGATGGTGTTACATTAGTGCTGGTTGTCGTGTATCATTGAGAGCTCCCAGTGTTGTCTCCTTTTTTTGGCTGTCACATTTTTCACTGGTGGGTCTCCCCTTGTTGTCCATGCCTCCCCTCCTCTAACTGGTCTCTCCAACGTGATTTTTTGTTTTCTTCTCTTGTCTTGACACAACTCCAACAACTCCTTCAATCTTTAGTGGTCTGTGTCCTTTTCTTGGAGAGTCGGCGTGTGTCAAATCTTTGATACATATGTTGATTTTTTATGATCTGAAGCTCCTCCACTTGGATGTGATTTGCGTAGGTCAACCTAGGTGGAGCCTCCTCTTGCTTCATTTTTTTCGTTCTTTCCCTTGTGTGTGTCTTGTAGCTACTCTAACTAGTGTCTTGTAGCTGTCCTCTGGTGCGTTAATTTCGTGCCTCCACTGTAGCTGAGTTGCTGCCTCCTATAGCGTCACTTAGTGTAGAGTGATTTTCCTTCTTACTTGCTACGTGCGTGGACGTTTTGGACAGCCTTTAATGTTGCATTTTCTCCTTTGTTTTGCCTTGGACTATTGTGGTTCTTTACAACTAAAATCAAGTCCATTTCCTATAGATTAAACATGAACAATTATAAATGCAAATTCAGGTAAACTAAGCAATTTAGCAGGAAAAAAATATATATAACCCAATAATTAATATAGAAATTAAGGAAAAATGCCATTAATTCTAATAAGAAAATGCATCCAACAAATGCCCCCAAACTCAAACTTTTGCTTATCCCTAAGCAAAATTAAGAAAAATTGTTCAAAATAGATTAAGGAGCACTCAACAATTGGAATTTTCATAATTGCAGTAATCAATTAAAATTTACCTTTAGCCACTTATCAAATCATACCCACCTTCATAGTGCAAGGATACCAATGCTCTCGATCAAACACACACTCCTTGATTCAAGTCTAATTAGAAACCAACCAACTCACAAGAGTAGAGAAAATCCAAACAAAGTCAAAGGCAATTTACAACCTAAGAGACTCTAAAAGTATTATCAAATTAACCAATCCCATAGGCAAAAATTCTCTATCCCATCTCCATTAATTTTTAGCACTCATTTTCAAAGGATCAAAAGGTCTTATTAGGGTTGTAATGGGATTGTTGGGGTTTAAACTTGGCTTAGACCAAAGAAAAGGAAAATAAAAGCTCAAATGAAATGGAAGCAGTTATTCAAGAAACAGGAAAATGTAAGGGATCTCTCTCTTTTTTTTCTTTCTTCTTTTTTTTCTTTTTCTTTTTTTAAGAGCAAGTAAAACCGTGGAAACAAGGAAGAAAGTTTTTTTTTATAGAATGACAAAACTCAACATGACAACATGTTA
>JAOTAX010009141.1:0-33255 GCA_025629825.1 Erythroxylum guanchezii
TTGGCTACACTTTCATGGCTGTTAATATACTTTTTGACTCTTAATTCGTGATTTTGTGCTTAAATTAGTTCCTTATATTGAGCTTATATTATATGCAATTTGTTAGTAAAATTGTTGCAAATTGACATTAATTGCATTATAATTTTTCTAAGGATAATTGATACTGCAAATTGCTATTTTATATTGTAGGAGAGAAGGGAGTCAACAGGATCAGAAAGTCAACAGGACGTGAGCTCCTCCACGCACATCACGGCGCATCTAAAAGAAGACAAGTCTCGGCTTGAACTAATCATCACGCAGTAGCGCATCATCACACGCCAACACACCACGGCGTCAGTTAATTATCCCGTTGCGGTGAGCGATCCAGGAAGTGCACACCGTGACGTCAACTAATCATCTCGTCGCGGCGAGCAGACGGGTATCCGGACTCTAATTGGAAACTTCACTCACTGTACTGACCCAACCCGACCCTTCCTTTAAAAACTTGCCGAATTAGGTTAGGATTCATTATTCATAATTCAAATCATAATACACAAGAACCATTCCGCAGACCTAAGAGGAGACCATCTGACACTTCACCACCATCATCTCCATCCGCAAACCATTATCTACCATCCCACCTTTCATTCACGATCTACCTTCTCCACCGCCAGTCTCATTCTCTACCATGGGTGACGTCGGAGCTTCAGCAGTGATGAGGATTTTCGGAGTCATGCACGACTAGGTCTTTCACCCTCTTGAGAATGTAGCAATGGCTTGAGTTCACCGGGCTGCAAAGGGGAGTAATCCGACATTGTCAATTTTAATTATATTATTGTAAATCTTTAAGTTAGGGTTTACGGTAGTGTAGTTAAATTAGCTTGGTTAGAGTTTAATCAAGTGTTGATCAATGTTTTGTGTTATGGATATGGTTATATATAGAACTTTGATGCTTAATATATGAAGTCTCATATATGTCATTTGGTGATTGTGTTGATCCTCTTTATCTGCCTAGTTGTGTTTGATATCGGGATTTTGCTTGAGCTAAGTGACCACTTGCATTAACTTGTCCATTTCACACACTAAGGTGCTTTTAACAAGGTTTTAAGAAATGAAATTCATTGATTGAAACCTTGGACTTAAAGAGTCCTTTAAGGTTAATTATTTGAAAACTTAGTGGATTTAACTTCCGAAAAATTTGTTTTGAACCATGATAGCCTAAGCTCGTTTTCAAGAGGACTTCATCTCATCCGTTTGTCATTTGAATTGTCGATTTCATTTTCCCCAAAAATCCAAAAATATACTTTTTACATATTCTTCTTCAATTCTAGTTTAATTCCCTCAATTTTGATCAATGATTCAAAACCCCCTTTTTTATCAACTTAAATTGCATTTTTGACAATTAGGCTAGCTTAAACCTTTTTCCGTTCGTTTCCAATTAAGAGAGACGACTCGAGGTTGCACCCTATATTGCAATATTTGGAATTAATTATTTTTTATTCGATTTCCAAGGGATTGATCATTAGATCGAGATGAAGAGCCGATCATTTGGTCATCGATCGAGACTAGAGTAAATTTTAATATGAAAGTGTTTTTTCTCTACTGGGCACTTTTCTCTTTGGCACAAAAAAAATCTAGTAATTATCACCAATATATGACATAATACAAACTAGTATACAAGGAGGGCTAGACAGAAAATGCTATGTTAGAGAGCTCCAAATCAGATTCTAACGGTTGGATGTCAAGATACAAGACTCAGGAACAACATACTAAAATTTAATCCCGATCAGAAGTCGTTTGGTCATCGATCGAGACTAGAGTAAATTTTGATATAAACATTTTCTCTCTTCTAGGCAATTTTCTCTTTAGCACAAAAAAATCTAATAATAATCACCAATGTATGACATAATACAAATTTGTATACAAGAAGGGCTGGATAGAAAATACTGAGTTAGAGAGCCCCCAATCAGATTCTAACCGTTGGATATCAAGATGCAAGACTCATGAACAACATACTAAAATTTTATCCCGATCAGAGATCGTTTGGTCATCGATCGAGATTAGAGTAAATTTTGATATGAACTTTTTCTCTCTTCTGGGCACATTTCTAGTTGGCAAAAAAATCTAATAATTATCACCAATAAATGAAATAATACAAAATCTTATACAAGGAGGGCTAGATAGAAAAAACGAAGTTAGAGAGTTCCAAATCAGATTCTAACTGTTAGATGTCAAGATGCAAGGCTCAGGAACAACATACTAAAATTTTGACCCGATTATAGATCGTTTGGTCATCGATCGAGGCTAGAGCAAATTTTGATATCAACGTTTTCTCTATTCTGGGCACTTTTCTCCTTGGCACAAAAAAATCTAATAATCATCTCCAATATATGACATCATACAAACTCTTACACAAGGAGGGTTAAACATAAAATACTATCTTAGAGAGCTCCAAATCAGATTCTAACTGATGGATGCCAAGATACAAGACTGAAGAACAATATCCTAAAATTTCGTCCCTATTAGAGATTGTTTGGTCATCGATCGAGACTAGAGCAAATTTTGATATGAATGTTTTCTCTCTTCTGGGCATTTTTCTCTTTGGCACAAAACAATGTAATAATCATCACCAATATATGACATAATACAAACTCGCATTCAAGGAGGGCTAGATAGAAAATGCTAAGTAACAGAGCTCCAAATTAGATTCTAACCGTTGAATGTCAAGATCTAAGACTCAGGAACAACATACTAAAATTACATTACGATCAAAAGTCATTTTGTCATCGATCGAGACTAGAGCAAATTTTGATATGAATGTTTTTTCTTTTGTGGGCACTTTTTTCTTTGACACAAAAAATCTAGTAATCACCACCAATATATGATATAACACAAACTCGTATGCAGGAAGGGCTAGATAGAAAATACTACGTTAGGGGGCTCCAAATCAGATTCTAACAGTTGGATGTCAAGATGCAAGACCCAGGAACAGCATACTAAAGTTTCTTTCAGATCAGAGATCGTTCTGTTATCGATCAAGACTAGAGCAAATTTTGATATGATCGTTTTCTCTCTTCTGGGCTCCTTTTATTTGGCACCAAAAAATCTAATAATCATCACCAATATATTACATAATACAAACTTGTATACAAATATGGCCAGACAAAAAATACTAAGTTACAGAGCTCCAAATCAGATTCTAATCGTTGGATGTCAAGATGCAAGACTCAGAAACAACATATTATAATTTCGTTCCGATCATATATCATTTGGACATCGATCGAGACTAGAGCAAATTTTGATACAAACGTTTTCTCTCTTCTGGGCACCTTTCTACTTGGCAGAAAAAAACCTAATAATTATCACCAATATATGACATAATATAAACCCTTATACAAGAAGGCCTAGACAGAAAATATTACGTTAGAGAGTTCCAAATCAGATTCTAACCGTTGGATGTCAAGATGCAAGACTCAAGAACAACATACTAAAATTTTGTCCCGATCAGAGATCGTTTGGTCATCGATTAAGACGATGGCAAATTTTGATTTGAACATTTTCTCTCTTCTGGGCAATTTTCTCTTTGGCACAAATAAATCTAATAATCATCGCGAATGTATGACATAATACAAACTCGTCTACAAGGAGGGCTAAACAGAAAAAAAAACTAAGTTAGAGAGCTCTAAATTAGATTCTAACTGTTGGATCTCAAGATGTAAGACTCCGGAAAAGAATACTAAATTTTCATCTCGATCAGAGATTATTTGGTCATCGTTCGAGACTAGACCAAATTTTGATATGAACATTTTCTTTCTTCTGGGCATATTTCTCCTTGTCACAAAAAGATCTAATAATCATCACGAATATATGACATAATACAAACTCGTATACAAGGAGACCTAGACAGAAAATATTATGTTAGAGAGCTCCAAATTAGGTTCTAACCGTTGGATGTCAAGATGTAAGGCTCAGGAATAACATACTAAAACTTCATCCCGATTAGACATCATTTGGTGATCGATCACCAATAGAGCAAATTTTGATATGAACGTTTTCTCTTTTCTGGCACTTTTTTCTTTGAAACAAAAAATCTAATAATCAGCACCGATATATGATATAAAACAAACTCGTATGCAAGGAGAGCTAGATAGAAAATACTACATTAGGGGGCTCCAAATCAGATTCTAACCGTTTGATGTCAAGATGCAAGACCCAGGAACAACATACTAAAGTTTCGTTCCGATCAGAGATCGTTCGTTTATGGATCCAGACTAGAGCAAATTTTGATATAAACCTTTGCTCTCTTCTGGGCTCCTTTCTATTTGGCGCAAAAAAATCTAATAATAATCACCATTATATGACACAATACAAACTCGTATACAAATATGGCTGGATAGAAAATACTAAGTTACAGAGCTCGAAATCAGATTCTAACCGTTGGATGTCAAGATGCAAGACTCAGAAACAACATATTAAAATTTGGTTTCGATCAGATTTTGTTTGGTCATCGATCGAGACTAAAGCAAATTTTGATATAAACGTTTTCTTTCTTATGGGCACCTTTCTATTTAGCACAAAAAAACCTAATAATTATCACCAATATATGACATAATACAAACCCTTATACAAGAAGGCCTAGACAGAAAATATTACGTTAGAGAGCTCCAAATCAGATTATAACTGTTGGATGTCAAGATGTAAGACTCAGGAACAACATACTAAAATTTCGTCCTGATCAGAGATCGTTGGTCATGGATCAAGACTAGGGCAAATTTTGATTTGATCGTTTTCTCTCTTCTGAGCAATTTTCTCTTTGGCGCAAATAAATCTAATAATCATCCCGAATATATGACATAATACAAACTCGTCTACAAAGAGGGCTAGACGAAAAATACTATGTTAGGGAGCTCCAAATCAGATTCTATCCGTTGGATGTCAAGAGGTAAGACTCAAGAACAACATACTAATATTTAATCTCGATCAGAGGTCATTTGGTAATCGAACGAGGCTAGAGCAAATTTTGATATGAACGTTTTCTCTCTTCTGAGTACCTTTCCCTTTTGCACAAAAAAATCTAATAATCATCACCAATATATGACATAATACAAACTTGTATACAAAAAGGGGTAGATAAAAAATACTAAGTTAGAGAGCTCTAAATCAAATTCTAACCGTTGGTTGTCAAGATGCAAGGCACAGGAACAACATACTAAAATTTCTTTCCGATCAGAGATCGTTGGTTCATCGTTCGAGACTGGAGCAAATTTTGATATGAACGTTTTCTCTCTTTAGGGAACTTTTCTCTTTGACACAAAAAAATCTAAGAATTATCACCAACATATGACATAATACAAACTCGTATATCAGGAGGGCTAGACAGAAAATACTATGTTAGAGAGCTCCAAATCAGATTCTAACCGTTAGATGTCAAGATACAAGACTCAGGAATAACATACCAAATTTTTATCTCGATCAAAGATCGTTTGGTTATCAATTGAGACTAAAGCAAATTTTGATATGAAAGTTTTGTCTCTTCTAGGCACTTTTCTCTTTGGTACCAAAAAGTATAATAATAATCACCAATATATGACATAATACAAACTCGCAAACAAGGCGGGCTAGATAGAAAAAACTAAGTTATAGAACTCTAAATTAGATTCTCACCGTTGGATGTCAAGATGCAAGACTCATGAACAACATACTAAAATTTCGTCCTAATCAGAAATCGTTTGGTCTTCGATCGAGAGTAGAGCAAATTTTGATATGAACGTTTTCTCTCTTCTCGGCACCTTTCTCTTTGGCACAAAAATCTCAAAAAATCATCATCAATATATGATGTAACACAAACTCGCATACAAATAGGGCTAGTTTTGAAATAATAAGTTAGAGAGCTCCAAATCAGATTCTAACCGTTGGATCTTAAGATGCAAGACTCAGAACAACAAACTAAAATTTCGTTGCTATCAGCAAATTTTGAAATGAAAGTTTTCTCTCTTCTAGGCACTTTTCTCTTTGGTACAAAAAAATCTAATAATAATCACCAATATATGACATAATACAAACTCGCATACAAGACGGGCTAGATAGAAAATACTAAATTACAGAACTCTAAATTAGATTCTCACCGTTGGATGTCAAGATGCAAGACTCAGAAAAAACATACTAAAATTTCATCCTGATCAGAAATCGGTTGGTATTAGATCGAGACAAGAGAAATTTTTGATTTGAACGTTTTCCCTCTTCTGGGCACCTTTCTCCTTGGCACAAAAAGATCTAATAATCATCACGAATATATGACATAATACAAACTCGTCTACAAGGAGTGCCAGACAGAAAATTTAGAGAGCTCCAAATCAGATTCTAACCGTTAGATGTCAAGATGTAAGACTCAGGAAAAACATATTAAAATTTCGTCCCAATCAAAGATTGTTTGGACATCTATCAAGAATAGAGAAATTTTGATATGAACGTTTTCTCTCTTCTGGGCAATTTTCTCTTTTGCACAAATAAATCTAATAATCATCACGAAAATATAACATAATACAAACTCGTCTACAAGGAGGGCTAGACAGAAAATACTATGTTAGGGAGCTCCAAATCAGATTCTATCTATCGGATGTCAAGAGGTAAGACTTAAGAACAACATACTAATATTTCATCTCGATCAAAAGTTGTTTGGTAATCAATCGAGGCTTAAGCAAATTTTGATATGAACGTTTTTTCTCCTCTGGGCACCTTTCTCTTTGGCACAAAAAAGTCAAATAATTTTCATCAATATATGATGTAATACAAACTTGTATATAAATAGGGCTAGACAGAAAATAATAAGTTAGAGAGCTCCAAATCAGATTATAATCATTAGATGTCAAGATGCAAGACTCAGGAACAGCAAACTAAAATTTCGTCCCGATCAGAGATCATTTGGTCATCAATTGAGACTTGAGCAAATTTTGATCTGAACGTTTTCTCTCTTCTGGGCAATTTTCTCTTTGGCACAAAAAAATCTAATAATTATCACCAATACATGACATAAATCAAACTCGTATACAAGGAAGGCTAGATAAAAAAAATACTTTGTTAGAGTGTTCCAAATCAAATTCTAATCGTTGGATGTCAAGATGCAAGACTCAGGAACAACATACTAAAATTTTGTCACGATCAAAAATCGTTTGCTCATTGATCAAAACTAAAGCAAATTTTGATATGAACGTTTTCTCTCTTCTGGGCACTTTTCCCTTTGGTAATAAAAAATCTAATAATCATCACCAATATATGACATAATACAAACTTATATACAAGGCGGGCTAGACAGAAAAATACTCTAAGTTAGAGAGCTCTAAATTAGATTCTAACTGTTGGGTGTTAAGATGCAAGACTCAGGAATAACATACTAAAATTTTGTCCCGATCAGAGATTATTTGGTCACCGTTCGAGACTAAAGCAAATTTTGATATGAACATTTTCTTTCTTTTGGGCACATTTCTCCTTGGCCCAAAAAGATCTAATAATCATCACGAATATATGACATAATACAAACTCGTATATAAGGAGACGTAGATAGAAAATACTGTGTTAGAGAGCTCCAAATTAGGTTCTAACCGTTGGATGTCAAGATGTAAGACTCGGGAATAACATACTAAAATTTCATCCCGATCAGACATCATTTGGTGATCGATTAAGAATATAGCAAATTTTAATATGAACATTTTATCTCTTCTGGACAATTTTCTCTTTGACAAAAAAAAATCTAATAATTAGCACCAATATATGACATAATACAAACTCGTATACACTATGCTAGAGAGTTGCAAATCAGATTCTATCCGTCGAATTTCAAGAGGCAAGACTCAAGAACAACATACAAATATTTCATCTCGATCAGAGGTCGTTTAGTAATTGATCGAGGCTTGAGCAAATTTTGATATGAACGTTTTCTCTCTTCTGGGCACCTTTCTCTTTGGCACAAAAAAATCTAATAATCATTACCAATATATGACGTAATACAAACTCGTATACAAATAGGGCTAGACAGAAAATACCATGTTAGAGAGCTCTAAATCAGATTCTAACCGTTGGATGTCAAGATGTAAGACTCAGAAAAAACATACTAAAATTTCGTCTCGATCAGAGATCGTTTGGTCATCGGTCAAGATTATGATAAATTTTGATATGAACGTTTTCTCTCTTCTGGGCGTTTTTCTTCTTGACATTAAAAAATCTAATAATAATCACGAATATATGACATAACACAAACTCCTTTACAAAGAGGGCTACACTGAAAATACTATATTAGGGAGCTCCAAATCAGATTCTGTTCGTCAGATGTCAAGAGACAAGACTTAATAACAACATACTAATATTTCATCCTGATCAGAAGTCATTTGGTAATGGATCGAGGCTTGAGCAAACTTTGACATGAATGTTTTCTCTCTTCTAGGCACATTTCCGTTTGGCACAAAAAAAATCAAATAATTTTCATCAATATATGATGTAATACAAACTCGTATATAAATAGGGCTAGACCAAAAAATACTAAGTTAGAGAGATCTAAATTAGATTCTAACCGTTGGATGTCAAGATGCAAGACTCAGGAACAACATACTAAAATTTAATCCCGATCAGAGATTGTTTGGTTATCGTTCAAGACTAGAGCAAATTTTGATATGAATGTTTTCTCTCTTCTGGGCACTTTTCTCCTTGGCTCAAAAAGATATAATAATCATCATGAATATATGATATAATACAAACTCTTATACAAGGAGGACTAGACAGAAAATACTATGTTAGAGAGCTCCAAATCAGAATATAACCGTCAGATGTCAAGAGCCAAGACTCAAGAAGAATATACTAATATTTCATCTCGATCAGAAGTCGTTTGGTAATCGACCGATGCTTGAGCAAATTTTGATATGGACGTTTTCTCTCTTCTAGGCACCTTTCTCTTTGGCACAAAAAAATCTAATAATCATTACCAATATATGACGTAATACAAACTTGTATACAAATAGGGCTAGATAGAAAATATTATGTTAAAGAGATCCAAATCAGATTCTAACCGTCGTATGTCAAGAGACAAGTTTTAAGAACAACATTCTAATATTTCATCTCAATCAGAAGTCGTTTGGTAATCGATCGAGGCTTCAACAAATTTTGATATGAACAATTTCTCTCTTTTAGGCACTTTTCTCCTTGGCACAAAAAGATCTAATAATCATCACGAATATATGTCATAATACAAACTCGTATACAAGGAGGGCTAGAAAGAAAAATATTATGTTAGAAAGCTCCAAATCAGATTCTAACCTTGGATGTTAAAATGTAAGACTCAGGAAAAACATACTAAAATTTCGTCTCAATCAAAAATCGTTTGATCATCGATCAAGACTAGAGTAAATTTTGATATGAACATTTTCTCTCTTCTGGGCAATTTTCTCTTTAGCACAAATAAATCTTATAATAATCACGAATATATGACATAATACAAACTCGTCTACAAGGAGGGCTAGACGGAAAATACTATGTTAGGGAGCTCCAAATTAGATTCTAACTGTTAGATTTCAAGAGGCAAGAATTAAGAACAACATACTAATATTTCATCCCAATCAGAAGTCGTTTGGTAATCGATCGAGGCCTTAGCAAATTTTGATATGAACAATTTCTCTCTCCTAGGCACCTTTCTCTTTGGCACAAAAAAATCTAATAATCATTATCAATATATGATGGAACACAAACTCGCATATAAAAAGGGTTAGAAAGAAAATAATAAGTTAAAGAGCTCCAAATCAGATTATAACAATTGGATGTCTAGATGCAAGACTCAGGAACAACAAATTAAAATTTCGTCCCGATCAGAGATCATTTGGTTATCATTCGTGACTAGAATAAATTTTGATCTGAACGTTTTCTCTCTTCTGGGCAATTTTCTCTTTGGCACAAAAAATATAATAATCATCACCAATACATGAATTAAAACAAACTCTTATACAAGGAAGGCTAGAAAAAACATACTATGTTAGAGAGTTCCAAATCTAATTCTAACCGTTGGATGTCAAGGTGCAAGACTCAGGAACAACATACTAAAATTTCGTCACGATCAGAGATCATTTGGTCATCGATCAAGACTAGAGAAAATTTTGATATGAACGTTTTCTCTCTTCTGGGCAATTTTCTCTTTGACAGAAAAAATCTAATAATTATCACCAATATATGACATAATACAAACTCGTATACCAGGAAGACTAGAAAGAAAACACTATGCTAGAGAACTCCAAATCAGATTTTAATCGTCGAATGTCAAGAGGGAAGACTCAAGAACAACATACTAATATCTCATCTCGATCAGAGGTCGTTTGGTAATCGACCGACGCTTGAGCAAATTTTTATATGAATGTTTTCTCTCTTCTGGGCACCTTTCTCTTTGGCACAAAAAAATCTAAGAATCATTACCAATATATGACGTAATACAAACTCGTATACAAATAGGGCTAGACAGAAAATATTATGTTAGAGAGATTCAAATCAGATTCTAACTGTCGTACGTCAAGAGACAAGATTTAAGAACAACATACTAATATTTCATCTCGATCAAAAGTCGTTTAGTAATCGATCGAGGCTTCAGCAAATTTTGATATGAACAATTTCTCTCTTCTTGGCACTTTTCTCTTTGGCACTAAGAAAATCTAATAATCATTACCAATATATAACATATTACAAACTCCTATATAAGGAGGGCTAGAAAAAATTACTATGTTAGAGAGCTCCAAATCAGATTCTAATCGTTGGATGTCAAGATACAAGACTCAGTATTAATAATATACTAAAATTTCGTCTCGACCGGAGATCGTTTGCTCATCGATCAAGACTAGAGCAAATTCTGATGTGAAAGTTTTCTATCTTCAAGACAACTTTCTCTTTGGCACAAATAAATCTAACACTCATCACAAATATATGACATAATACAAACTCGTATACAAGTAGGGCTAGACGGAAAATACTATGTTAAGGAGCTCCAAATCAGATTCTAACCGTCGGATGTCAAGAGGTAAGACTTAAGAACAACATACTAATATTTCATCTCGATCAGAAGTCGTTCGTAATCGATCGAGGCCTAAGCAAATTTTGATATGAACGATTTCTCTCTTCTGGGCACGTTTCTTTTTGGCACAAAAAAATCAAATAATCTTCATCATTATATGATGTAATACAAACTCATATATAAATAGGTCTATACAGAAAATACTAAGTTATAGAGCTCTAAATCAGATTATAACCATTGGATGTCAAGATGCAAGATTCGGGAACAAAAACCTAAAATTTCGTCCCGATCAGAGATCATTTAGTCATCAATCGAGGCTAGAGCAATTTTTGATCTAAACGTTCTATCACTTCTGGGTAGTTTTCTCTTTGGGACAAAAAAATCTAATAATCATCACCAATATATGACATAATACAAACTCGTATACAAGACGAGCTAGACAGAAAATGCTATGCTAGAAAGCTCCAAATTAGATTCTAACGTTGGATGACAAGATGTAAGACTTAGGAACAACATAGTAAAATTTCGTCCCAATTAGAGATCATTTGGTTATCAATCGAGAATATAGCAAATTTTGATATGAACGTTTTCTCTATTCTTGGCACTTTTCTCTTTGGTACAAAAAAATCTAGTAATTATCACGAATATATCACATGATAGAAACTCGTATACAACGAGGACTTTACAGAAAATACTATGTTAAAGAGCTCCAAATCAGATTCTAACTGTTGGATGTCAAAATGTAAGACTCAGTAACAATATACTAAAATTTCGTCCCTATGAGAGATCGTTTGGTCATCGATCAAGGCTACAAAAAATTTTGATATGAACGATTTCTCTCTTCTAGGCAATTTTCTCTTTGGCACAAATAAATCTTATAATAATCACGAATATATGACATAATACAAACTCGTCTACAAGGAGGGTTAGACGGAAAATTCTATATTAGGGAGCTCCAATTCAGATTCTAACTGTTAGATATCAAGATGCAAGACTTAAGAACAACATACCAATATTTTATCCCAATCAGAAGTAGTTTGGTAATCGATCGAGGCTTAAGCAAATTTTGATATGAATATTTTCTCTCTCCTGGGCACCTTTCTCTTTGGCACAAAAAAATCTAATAATCCTTACCAATATATGATGTACTACAAACTCGTATATAAAAAGGTCCATACATAAAATACTAAGTTAGAGAGCTCCAAATCATATTATAACCGTTGGATGTCAAGATGCAAGACTTAGGAACAAAAAACTAAAATTTCGCCTCGATTAGAGATCATTTGGTCATCAATCGTGACTAGAACAAATTTTAATATGAACATTTTCTCTCTTCTGGGCAATTTTCTCTTCGGCAGAAAAAATCTAAAAATTATCACCAATATATGACATAATACAAACTCGTATATAAGGAAGACTAGAAAGAAAACACTATGCTAGAGAGCTCCAAATCAGATTCTAATCGTCGGATGTCAAGAGAGAAGACTCAAGAATAACATACTAATATCTCATCTCGATCAGAGGTTGTTTGGTAATCGACCGAGGCTTAAGCAAATTTTGATATGAACATTTTCTCTCTTCTGGGCACCTTTCTCTTTGGCACAAAAAAATCTAATAATCATTACCAATATATGACGTAATACAAACTCGTATACAAATAGGGCTAAACAGAAAATACTATGTTAGAGAGATCCAAACCAAATTCTAATCGTCGTATGTCAAGAGACAAGACTTAATAACAACATGCTAATATTTCATCTTGATCAGAAGTCGTTTGGTAATCGATCGAGGCTTCAGCAAATTTTGATGTGAACAATTTCTCTCTTCTGGGCACTTTTCTCTTTGGCACCAAAAAATTCTAATAATCATCACCAATATATAACATATTACAAACTCATATACAAGGAGGGCTAGAAAAAAAATATTATGTTAGAGAGCTCCAAATCAGATTCTAATCATTGGATGTCAAGATATAAGACTTAGGATTAATAATATACAAAAATTTTGTCCCGATCAGAGATGGTTTGGTTATCGATCAAAACTAGAGCAAATTCTGATGTGAACGTTTTCTCTCTTAAGAAGAATTTTCTTTTTGGCACAAATAAATCTAATAATCATCATGAATATATGACATAATACAAACTCGCCAACAAGTAGGGCTAGACGGAAAATACTATGTTAGGGAGTTCAAAATTAGATTCTAACCGTCAGATGTCAAGAAGTAAGACTTAAAAACAACATACTAATATTTCATCTCGATCAGAAGTCGTTTGGTAATCGATCGAGGCTTAAGCAAATTTTGATATGAACGATTTCTCTCTTCTAGGCACCTTTCTCTTTGGCACAAAAAAATCAAATAATCTTCAACAGTATATGATGTAATACAAACTCATATATAAATAGGGCTATACAGAAAATACTAAGTTGGAGAGCTCTAAATCAGATTATAATCATTGGATGTCAAGATGCAAGATTCAGGAACAACAAACTAAAATTTCGTCCCGATTAGAGATTATTTGGTCATCAATCGAGACTAGAGCAAATTTTGATCTAAACGTTCTATCACTTCTGGGCAATTTTCTCTTTGGAACAAAAAAATCTAATAATCATCACCAATATTTGACATAATACAAACTCGTATACAGGACGGGCTAGACAGAAAATACTATGCTAGAGAGTTCGAAATTAGATTCTAACTGTTGGATGACAAGATGTAAGACTTAGGAATAACATACTAAAATTTGGTCCCGATCAGAGATCATTTGGTCATCGATCGAGAATAGAGCAAATTTTGATATGAATGTTTTCTCTATTCTTGGCACTTTTCTCTTTGGCACAAAAAAATCTAATAGGCATCACGAACATATTACATAATACAAACTCGTATGCAAGGAAGGCTAAACAGAAAATACTATGTTAGAGATCTCTAAATCAGATTCTAACCATTGAATGTCACGACGTAAGACTTAGGAACAACATACTAAAATTTCGTCACGATTAGAGATCGTTTGGCCATCGATCAAGACTAGAACAAATTTTGATATGAACGATTTCTCTCTTCTAGGAACTTTTCCACTTGGCACAAAAAAATCTAATAATTATCACGAATATATCACATGATACAAACTCGTATATAAGGAGGGCTTTATAGAAAATACTATGTTAAAGAGCTCCAAATCAGATTATAGTCGTTAGATGTCAAGATATAAGACTCAAGAACAACATACTAAAATTTGGTCCCGATCAGAGATCGTTTGGTCATCGATCAAGACTAGAGCAATTTTTGATATTAACATTTTCTCTCATCTGGGCACTTTTCTCTTTGGAAAAAAAAATTTAATGATCATCACGAATATATGACATAATACAAACTTGTATATAGAAAGGGATAGGTAGAAAATACTATGCTAGAGAGCTCCAAATCAGATTCTAACCATTAGATGTCAAGATGTAAGACTCAGGAACAACATACTAAAATTTCGTCCCGATCAGAGATCGTTTGGATATCGATCGAGACTAAAGCAAATTTTGATACGAATGTTTTCTCTCTTCTTGACACTTTTCTCTTTGACACAAAAAAAAAATCTAACAATTATTACGAATATATGACATAATACAAACTCATATGCAAGGAGGGCTTGGCAGAAAATATTATGTTAGAGAGCACTAGATCAGATTCTAACATTTGGATGTCATGATGTAAGACTCAGGAACAACATACTAAAATTTCATCACGATCAGAGATCGTTTGGCCATCGATTGAGACTATAGCAAATTTTGATATGAATGTTTTCTCTCTTCTAGGTACTTTTCTCCTTGGCACAAAAAAATCTAATAATAATCATGAATATATGACATAATACAAACTCGTATGCAAGGAGTGCTAGACAGAAAATACTATGTTAAAGATCTCCAAATCAGATTCTAACCGTTGGATGTCAAGATGTAAGACTGAGGACAAACATACTAAAATTTCGTCCCGATCAGAGATTGTTTGGTAATCGATCGAGACTACAGAAAATTTTGATATGAACGTGTTCTCTCTTCTAGGCACATTTCTCTTTGGCACAAAAAAATCTAATAATTATCTCCAATATATGACATAATACAAACTCGTATATAAGGAGGGCTATATAGAAAATACTATGTTAGAGAGCTCCAAATCAGATTCTAATCGTTGGATGTCAATATACAAAACTCAGGAACAACATAGTGAAATTTCGTCCTGATCAGATATCGTTTGGTCATCAATCGAGACTGGAGCAAATTTTGATATGAACGTTTTCTCTCTTCTGGGCACTTTTCTATTTGGCACAAAAAAATCTAATAATAATCACCAATATATGACATAATACAAACTCGGATACAAGGCGGGCTAGGTAGAAAATACTAAGTTATAGAGCTTTAAATTAGATTCTAACCGTTGGATATCAAGATACAAGACTCAGGAACAACATACTAAAATTTTGTCCCGATCAGAAATCGTTTGATCATCGATCGAGACTAGAGAAAATTTTGATATGAACGTTTTCCCTCTTCTGGACACTTTTCTCTTTAGCACAAAAAAATCTAGTAATCATCATAAATATATAACATAATACAAACTCGTATATAAAGGGGGCTAGACAAAAAATACTAGGTTAGATAGCTTCTAATCAGATTCTAACCGTTGCATGTCAAAAGGTAAGACTCATGAAAAATATATTAAAATTTCTTCCCGATTAGAGATCGTTTGGTCATCGCTTGAGAATATAGTAGATTTTGATATGAAAATTTTCTCTCTTCTGGGCAATTTTCTCTTTGGCACAACAAAATCTAATAATCATCACCAATATATGAAAAAATACAAACTCGTATACAAAGAGGCCTAGACAGAAAATATAAAGTTAGAACGCTCCAAATCGGATTCTAACCGTTGGATGTCAAGATGTAAGATTCAGGAATAGAATTTTAATATGAAAATTTTCTCGATCGTTTGGTTATCGATCAATATTAGAGCAAATTTTGATATGAAAATTTTCTCTATATTGGGCAATTTTCTCTTTGGCACAAAAAAATCTAGTAATAATCACCAATATGTGACATAATACAAATTCGTATATAAGGAGGGCTAGACAGAAAATACTAAGCTAGAGAGCTTCAAACCAGATTCTAACTGTTTAATGTCAAGATACAAGACTCAGGAACAACATACTAAAATTTCGTGCCGAACAAAGATCGTTTGGTCATCAATCGAGATTAGAGCAAAATTTGATATAAACGTTTTCTCTCTTCTAAGCACTTTTCTCTTTCACACAAAAAAATCTAATAATCATTATCAATATATGACATAATACAAGCTTGCATACAAGGCGGGCTAGATAGAAAATACTAAGTTATACACCTCCAAATTACATTCTAACCATTAGATGTCAAGTTGCAAATTTTGATATGAACGTTTTCTATCTTCTGGGCAATATTCTCTTTGACACAAAAAAAATCTAATAATCGTCACCAATATATGACATAATACGAACTCGTATACAATAAGGGCTAGACAAAAAATACTATGTTAAAGAGAACCAAATCAAATTCTAATCGTTGGATGTCAAGAGACAAAACTCAGGAACAACATACTAAAATTTCTTCCCGATCAGAGATTGTTTGGTCATTGTTTGAGACTAGAGCAAATTTTAATATGAACGTTTTCTCTCTTCTAGGCACTTTTCTCTTTGGTACAAAATATCTAACAATCATCACCAATATATGACATAATAAAAACTCGTATACAAGGTGGGCTAGACAGAAAACACTAAGTTAAACAGCTCTAAATTAGATTCTAACCGTTGGATGTAAAGATGCAAGACTCAGGAATAGAATACTAAAATTTCGTCACGATCAGAGATTGTTTGCTCATCGTTCGAGACTAAAGTAAATTTTGATATGAATATTTTCTCTCTTCTGGGCACTTTTCTCCTTAGCACAAAAAGATCTCAAAATCATCACGAATATGACATAATAGAAACTCGTAGACAAGAAGGGCTTGACATAAAATACTATGTTAGAGAGCTTCAAATCAGGTTCTAACCGTTGGATGTCAAGATGTAAGACTCAGGAAAAACATACTAAAATTTCGTCCCGATCAGAGATCATTTGGTCATCGATCAAGACTACATAAAATTTTGATATGAACATTTCTCTCTTTTGGGCACTTTTCTCCTTAGTAAAAAAAGATATAATAATCATCACAAATATATAACATAATACAAACTCGTATACAAGGTAGACTAGACAGAAAATACTATACTAGAGAGCTCCAAATCAGATTCTAACCGTCGGATGTCAAGAGGCAAGACTCAAGAAAACATACTAATATTTCATCTCGATCAGAAGTCGTTTAGGAATTGATCGAGGCTTGAGATTATTTTTATTTGAACGTTTTCTCTCTTATGGGCAACTTTCCCTTTGGCCCACAAAAATCTAATAATCACCACCAATATATGACAATATACCAAATCATATATAAGGAGGGCTAGACAAAAAATATTAAGTTAGCGAGCTCAAATCAGATTTTAACCGTTAGATGTCAAGAGGCAAGACAAAGGAACATTATACATAAATTTCGCCCCAATCAGAGATTGTTTGGTCATTGATCGAGACTAGAGCAAATTTTGATATAAACATTTTGTCTCTTCTGGGCCATTTTCCATTTCTCACAAGAAAATCTAATAATCGTCACCAATATATGACAATATGAAATCGTATACAAGGATGGCTAAATAGAAAATATTAAGTTAGAGAGCTTCAAATCAGATTCTAACCATTGGATGTCAAGATGTAAGACTAAGGAACAACATACTAAAATTTTGTCCCGATCAGAGATCGTTTGGTCATAGATCAAGGCGAGAGTGAATTTTGATATGAACGTTTTCTATCTTCTGGGCACTTTTCTATTTGGCACAAAAAAATCAAATAATCATCACCAATATATGACATAATACAAACTCGTACACAAGGAGGGCTAGACAGAAAATACTATGTTAGATAGCTTCAAATCAGATTCTAACCGTTGAATGTCAAGATGCAAGACTCAGGAACAACATACTAAAATTTCGTATCAGAGATTGTCTGGTTATCGATCGAGACTAGAGTAAATTTTTACATGAACGTTTTCTCTCTTCTGGGGACTTTTGTCTTTGGCAAAAAAAATATAATAATTATCACGAATTTATGACATAATACAAACTCATATACAAGGAGAGCTAGACAGAAAATACTATGATAGAGAGCTCCAAATCAGATTATAGCCGTTGGATGTGAAGATGTAAGACTCAGGAACAACATACTAAAATTTCGTCCTGATCAGAGATCGTTTCCTTATCGATCAAGGCTAAAGCAGATTAGAGCAAATTTTGATATGAATGTTTTCTCCCTTCTAGGCACTTTTCTCTTTGGCACAAAAAAATCTAATAATCATCACCAATATGTGATATAATACAAAGTCATATACAAGGAGGGTTAGACAAAAAACACTATGTTAAAGGGCTCTAAATCAGATCCTAACTGTTGGATGTCAAGATGCAAGACTCAGGAACAACATACTAAAATTTCATCCCAATCAGAGATACTTTGGTCATCGATCGAGATTTAAGCAAATTTTGATATTAACGTTTTCTCTCGTTTGGGCACCTTTCCCTTTGGCACAAAAAAATCTAATAATCATCACCAAACTCGTATACAAATAGGGCTAGACAAAAAATAGTAAGCTAGAGAGCTCAAAATCAGATTCTAACCATTGGATGTCAAGATGCAAGACTCAAGAATAACATATCAAAATTTCGTCCCAATTAGAGATTGTTTGGTCATCAATCGAGACTAGAGCAAATTTTGATATGAACGTTTTCACTCTTCTGGGCAGTTTTCTATTTGGGAACAAAAACTTAATAATCATCACGAATATATGACATAATACAAGCTCGTATATAAGGAGGGCTAGATAGAAAATACTATGTTAAAGAGCTCCAAATAAGATTCTAATCGTTGGATGTCAAGATGAAAGACTCAAGAACAACATACTAAAATTTCGTTCGATCAGAGATCATTTGGTCATCGATCCAAACTAGAGCAGATTTTGGTATGAACGTTTTCTCTCTTCCGGGCAATTTTCTCTTTGGCACAAAAAAATTTAATAATCATCACCAATATATGACATAATACAAACCCGTCTACGAGGAGGGAAGAAAAAAAATACTATGCTAGATAGTTCCAAATCATATTCTAACTGTTGGATGTCAAAATCCAAGGCTCAGGAACAACATGCTAAAATTGCGTTCCGATCAGAGATCATTTGGTCATTGATCAAGATTAGATCAAATTTTCATATGAAGGTTTTATCCTTTCTAGGCACCTTTCTCTTTGGCACAAACAAATCTAATAATCATCACCAATATATGACATAATACAAACTTGTATACGAGGAGTGCTAGACAGAAAATACTATGTTAGAGAGCTCTAAATCAGATTCTAACCGTTGAATCTCAAGATGCAAAACACAGGAACAACATATTAAAATTTCCTCCCGATCGGTCATCGATCGAGACTGGAGCAAATTTTGATATGAACGTTTTCTCTCTTCTAACCACTTTTCTCTTTGGCACAAAAAAAATTTAATAGTCGTTACCAATATATGACATAATACAAACTCGTATACAAAAAGTGTTGGCCAGAAAATACTAAGTTAGAGAGCTACAAATCAGATTCTAACCGTTGGATGTCAATATGCAAGATTCAGGAACAACATGCAAAAATTTCGATACGATCAGAGATTGTTTAGTCATCGATCGAGACTATTGCAAATTTTGAAATGAATGTTTTCTCGCTTCTAGAAACTTTTTTGTTTGGCGCAAAAAAATATAATAATCATCACCAATATATGACCTAATACAAACTCGTATGCAAATAGACCTAGAAAGAAAAAACTAAGTTAGAGAGTTCCAAATCAGATTCTAAACGTTGGATGCCAAGATGCATGACTTAGGAACAACATACTAAAATTTCGTCCCGATCAGAGATCGTTTAGTCATCAACAAAGACTAGAGCAAATTTTGATATGAAAGTTTTCTCTCTTCTGGGTAGTTTTCTCTTTGGCACAATAAATCTAATAATCATCAGCAGTATATGACATAATACAAACTCGTATACAAGGAGGGCTAGAAAGAAAATACTGTATTAAAGAGCTCCAAATCAGATTTCGACCTTTGGATGTCAATACGCAAGACTCAGGAACAATATACTAAAATTTGTTCCAATTAGAGATCGTTCGGCCATCGATCGAGACTAAAGCAAATTTTTATATGAACGTTTTCTCTCTTTCGCACAAACAAATCTAATAATCATCACCAATATATAACATAATACAAACTCGTATACGAGGAGGGTTAGACAGAAAATACTATGTTAGAGAGCTCCAAATCAGATTCTGATTGTTGGATGTTAAGATGTAAGACTTAGGAACAACGTACTAAAATTTCGTCACGATAAGAGATCGTTTGGTCATCGATCGAGACTAGAGCAAAAATTGACATGAAAACTTTGTCTCTTCTGAGCACCTTTCTTTTTGGTGCAAAAAAATCTAATAATAATCACTAATATATTAAATAATACAAACTCGTATACGAGGAGTGCTATACATAAAATATTTTGTTAGAGATCTCCAAATCAGATTCTACCCGTTGGATTTCAAGAGCAAATTTTGATATGAAAGTTTTCTCTCTTCTGAGCAGTTTTCTTTTTGGCACAAAAAAATCTAGTAATCATTAACAATATATGAAATAAGTTAGAGAGCTACAAATAGAATTCTAACCGTTGGATGTCAATATCCAAGACTCAGGAACAACATAATAAAATTTTGTCCCTATCAGAGATCGTTCGGTCATCGGTTAAGACTAAATCAAATTTTGATATGAACGTTTTCTCTATTCTAGGCACCTTTCTCTTTGGCATCGAAAAATATAACAATTATCACCAATATATAACATAATACAAATTCGTATGCAAATAGGGCTAAACAAAAAAAAATAAAGTTAGAGAACTCCAAATCAAATTCGGAATATTGGATGTCAGGATGCATGACTCAAGAATAACATATTAAAATTTCATCCCGAGCAAAGATCGTTTAGTCATTGACAAAGACTAGAGAAATTTTTGATATGAAAGTTTTCTCTCTTCTAGGTAGTTTTCTGTTTGGCACAAAAAAATCAAATAATCATCACCAATATATGACATAATACAAACTCGTATACAAGGAGGGCTGTACAGAAAATACTATATTAGAGAGTTCTAAATCAGATTCTCACCGTTGGATGTCAAGATGCAAGACTAAGGAACAACATATTAAAATTTCGTCTCGATCAGAGGTCGTTTGGTCATCGATCGACACTAAAGCAAATTTTGACAAGAACATTTTCTCTCTTCTGGGAACTTTCCTTTTTGGTACAAAAAAATATAATAATTATCACTAATATATGACTTAATACAAACTCGTATACAAATATGGCTAGACATAAAATACTAAGTTAGAGAGCTACAAGTCAGATTCTAACCGTTGGATGTCAATATGCAAGACTTAGGAACAACATAGTAAAATTTTGTCCCAATCAAAGATCGTTTAGTGATCGATCGATACTAAAGAAAATTTTGATATGAACTTTTCTCTCGTCTGGGCACCTTTATCTTTGGCACAAAAAAATCTAATAATCATCACCAATATATGACATAATCCAAACTCGTATGCAAATAGCGCTAGAAAGAAAAAACTAAGTTAGAGAACTCCAAATCAGATTTTAAATGTTGGATGTCAGGCTGCATGACTCAGGAATAACAAACTAAAATTTCGTCCTGATCAGAGATCGTTTAGTCATCAACCAAGACTAGAGAAAATTTTTATGTGAAAGTTTTCTCTCTTCTGGGTAGTTTTATCATTAGCAAAACAAAACCTAATAATCATCACCAATATATGACATAATACAAACTCGTATACAAGGAGACCTAAATAGAAAATACTATGTTAGAGAGCTCCAAATCAAATTCTGATCGTTGGATGTCAAGGTGTAAGACTCAGGAACAATATACAAAAATTTCGCCCCGATCAGAGACCGCTTGGTCATCGATTGGAAATAAAGCAAATTTTGATAAGAACGTTTTCTCTCTTTTGGGTACTTTTCTCTTTGGCACAAAAAAATCTCATAATCTTCACCAATATATGACATAATACAAAATCGTATGCAAGGAGGGCTAAACAGAAAATACAATGTTAGTGAGCTCCAAATAAGATTCTGACCATTGGATGTCAAGATGCAAGACTCAGGAACAACATATTAAAATTTCGTCTCGATCAGAGATCGTTTGGCCATCGATCGAGACTAGAGCACATTTTGATATGAACATTTTCGCTCTTTTGGGCACTTTTCTCTTTGGCACAAAAAAATTTAATAATTATCTCCAATATATGACATAATACATACTCGTATACACGGAGGGCTAGAAAGAAAATATTGTATTAGAGAGCTCCAAATTAGATTCTAACCGTTGGATGTCAAGATGCAAGACTCAGGAAAAACATACTAAAATTTCGTCCTGATCAGAGATCGTTTGGACAACGATCGAGACTAAAGCAAATTTTGATATAAACGTTTTCGCTCTTCTGAGAACTTTTCTCTTTGGCACAAAAAAATCTAATAATAATCACCAGTATATAACATAATGCAAACTCGTATATAAGGAAGGCTAGACAAAAAATACTATGTTTGAGAGCTCCAAATCAGATTCTGACCGTTGTATGTTAAGATGTAAGGCTTAAGAACAACATACTAAAATTTCGTCCCGATCAGAGATCATTTGGTCATCGATCGAGACTAGAGCAAATTTTGGTATGAACATTTTGTCTATTCTACAAACTTTTCTCGTTTGCACACAAAAATCTAATAATCGTCACCAATATATGACATAATACAAACTCGTATACAAGAAAGGCTAAATAGAAAATACTATGTTAGGGAGCTCCAAATCAAATTCAGACCGTTGGATGTCAAGGTGTAAGACTCAGGAATAACATACTAAAATTTCGTCCCGATTAGAGATCGTTTAGTAATCGATTGAAAATAGAGCAAAATTTGATAAGAACGTCTTCTCTCTTCAGTGCACTTTTCTTTTTGGCACAAAAAAATCTAATAATCTTCACCAATATATGACATATTACAAAATCGTATACAAGGAGGACTAAAAAGAAAATACTATGTTAGTGAGCTCCAAATCAGATTCTAGCCATTAGATGTCAAGATGCAAGACTCAGGAACAACATACTAAAAATTCATCCCGATCAGAGATCGTTTGGTCATCGATCGAGACTAGAGCAAATTTTTATATGAACGTTTTCTCTCTTCTGGGAACTTTTCTCTTTATAGAAAAAAATCTAATAAATATCACCAATATTTAACATAATACAAAGTCGTATACAAGGAGGGCGAAATAGAAAAATACTATGTTAGGGAGGTCCAAATTACATTTTGGCCTTTTGGATGTCAAGATGCAAGACTCCGGAAGAACATACTAAAATTTCGTCCTGATCAGAGATCGTTTGGTCATCAATCGAGACTAGAGCAAATTCTGATATGAACGTTTTCGCTATTCTGGGCATTTTTCAGTTTGGCACAAAAAAATCTAATAATAATCACTAATATATGACATAATACAAACTCGTATACAAAGAAGGCTAGACAAAAAATACTATGTTAGAGAGCTCCAAATTAGATTCTGACCGTTGATGTCAAGATGCAAGAATCCGGAACAACATACTAAAATTTCGTCCTAATCAGAGATTATTTGGTCATCGATCAAGATTAGAGCAAATTTTGATATGAACATCTTCTCTCTTCTGGGCACTTTTCATTTTGGTACAAAAAAATCTAAAAATTATAACCAATATATGACATAATACAAACCCGTATACAAGGAGGGATAAATAGAAAATACTATGTTAGGGAGCTCAAAATCAAATTCAAACCGTTGGATATCAAGGTGTAAGACTCCGGAACAACATACTAAATTTTTGTCCCGGTCAGAGATCGTTTGGTCATCGATTGAAAATAGAGTAAATTTTGATAAGAACGTTTTCTGTATTCTAGACACTTTTCTCTTTGGCGCAAAAAAATCTAATAATATTCACCAATATATGATATAGTACAAAATCGTATACAAGGAGAGCTAAACAGAAAATACTACGTTAGTGAGCTCAAAATCAGATTCTAGTCATTAGATGTCAAGATGCAAAATTCAGGAACAACATACTAAAATTTCATTAGGATCAGAGATTGTTTGGCCATCGATCGAGACTAGAGCAAATTCTGATATGAACGTTTTCTCTCTTCTGGGAACTTTTCTCTTTACACAAAAAAAATCTAATAAATATCACCAATATTTAACATAATACAAACTCGTATACAAGGAGGGCTAAATAGAAAATACTATGTTAGGGACCTCCAAATCAGATTCTAACCATTGGATGTCAAGATGCAAGACTCAGGAACATACTAAAACTTTGTCCCGATCAGAGATCGTTTGGTCATCAATCGAGACTAGAGCATATTTTGATATAAACGTTTTCGCTCTTCTGGGCACTTTCCTGTTTGGCACAAAAAAATTTAATAATAACCACCAATAGAAGACATAAAACAAACTCGTATACTAGGAAGGCTAGGCAAAAAATACTATATTACAGAGCTCCAAATCAGATTCTGGTCGTTGGATATTAAGATGTAAGACTCATGAACAACATACTAAAATTTTGTCACGATCAGAGATCGTTTGGTCATCGATCGAGACTATAGCAAATTTTGATATGAACATTTTGTCTCTTCTGGGCACTTTTCTCTTTGGCACAAAAAGATCTAATAACTATCTCCAATATATGACATAATACTAACTCGTATACAAGGAGGGCTAAATAGAAAATACTATGTTAGAGAGCTCCAAATCAGATTCTGACCGTTGGATGCCAAGATGCAAGACTTAAGAACAACATACTAAAATTTCATCCCGATCAGAGATCGTTTGGTAATCGATCGAGACTAGAGCAAATTTTGATTTGAACGTTTTCTCTCTTCTAGGCTTTTTTCTCTTTGGCACAAAAAAATTTATTAATGATCACCAATATATAACATAATACAAACTCGTATGCCAAGAGAGCTAAATAGAAAATGCTACGTTAGGGAGCTCCAAATCAGATTCTGACCGTTGGATGTTAAGATGTAAGACTCAGGAACAACATACTAAAATTTCGTCACGATCAGAGATCGTTTGGTCTTCGATCGGGACTAGAGCAAAATTTGGTACGAATGTTTTCTCTCTTCTGAACACTTTTCTATTTGGCACAATAAAATCTAACAATGACCACCAATATATGACATAACATAAGCTCGTATATATGGAGGGATAGACAAAGAATACTAGCTTAGAGAGTTCCAAATCAGATTCTAACCGTTGGATGATAAGATGTATGACTCAGGAACAACATACTAAAATTTCGTACCGATCAAAGATCGTTTGGTTATTGATCGAGACTAGAGCAAGTTTTGATATAAAGGTTTTCTCTCTTCTGGGTACATTTCTCTTTGGCACAAAAAAATTTAATAATCATCACTAATATATGACATAACACAAACTCGTATACAAGTTGGGCTAAACAGAAAATACTAAGTTAGAGAGCTCCAAATCAGATTCTGACCGTTAGATGTCAAGATGCAATACTCAAGAACAACATACTAAAATTTCATCCTCATTAGAGATCGTTTGGTCATCCATCGAGACTAGACATATGAACGTTTTCTCTCTTCCTTACACTTTTCACTTTGGAACAAAAAAATCTAAAAATCTTCACCAATATATGACATAATACAAACTAGTATACAAATAGGGATAAACAGAAAATACTAAGTTAGAGAGCTACAAATCAGATTCTAACCGTTAGATGTCAATATACAAGACTCAGGAACAACATACTAAAATTTCGTCCCGATCATATATCGTGTGGTTATCGATCGAGACTAGATCAAATTTTGATATGAATGTGTTATCTCTTCTGGGCACTTTTCTCTTTGGCACAAAAAATATAATAATCATTACCAATATATGACATAATACAAACTCCTATACAAGTAGGGTTAGATAGAAAATACTAAGTGAAAGAGCTATAAATCTGATTCTAACCATTGGATGTCTATATACAAGATTCAGGAACAACATACTAAAATTTGGTCCCAATCAGCGATCGTTGGGTCATCGATCGAGACTAGAGCAAATTTTGATATTAACGTTTTATCTCTTCTGAGCACTTTTCCCTTTGGCATAGAAAATCTAATAATCATCACCAATATATGACATAATACAAACTTGTATACAAATAAGGCTAGACAGAAAATACCAAGTTAGAGGGCTACAAATCAAATTCTAACCGTTGGATGTCAATATACAAAACTTCGGAACAACATACTAAAATTTCGTCACGATCAGAGATCATTTAGTAATCGATCGAGACTAGAACAAATTTTAATATGAACGTTTTATCTCTTCTTGGCACTTTTCCCTTTAGCACAAAAAATCTAGTAATCATCCTCAATATATGATATAATACAAACTCTTATACGAGGAGTGCTATACAAAAAATACAATGATAAAGAGCTTCAAATCAGATTTTCACCGTTGGATGTTAAGATGTAAGACTCAAGAACAACATACTAAAATTTCGTCACGATCAGAGATCGTTTGGTCTTCGATCGACACTAGAGCCAATTTTGATATGAACGTTTTCTCTTTTCTAGGCACTTTTTTCTTTGGCACAAAAAATCTAACAATCATCACCAATATACAATATAAGACAAACTCGTATACAAGTAGGGCCAGACAGAAAATACTAATTAGAGAACTACAAATCAGATTCTAACTGTTAGATGTCAATAAACAAGACTCAGGAACAACATAATAAAATTTCATCCCGATCAGATATCGTTTAGTCATCGATCAAGACTAGAGCAAATTTTGATATGAACGTTTTCTCTCTTCTGGGCACTTTTCTCTTTGGCACAAAAAATTCTAATAATCATCACCAATATATGACATAATACAAACTCGTATACAAGGAGGGTTAAACAAAAAATACTATGTTAGGGAGCTCCAAATCAGACTCTCACTGTTGGATGTCAAGATGCAAGGCTCAGGAACAGCATACTAAAATTTCGTTCGGATCAGAGATCGTTTGGTCATCGATCGAGACTAGAGCAAATTTTGATATGAACGTTTTCTCTCTTCTGGGCACTTTTCTCTTTGGCACAAAAAAATCTAATAATCTTCATCAATATATGACATAATACAAACTTGTATACAAATAGGGCTGGACAGAAAATAATAAGTTGGATAGCTCCAAATCAGATTCTAATCGTTAGATATCAAGATGCAAGACTCAGGAACAACATTCTAAAATTTTACCCCGATCAAAGACCATTTGGTTATCGATCGAGATTAGAGTAAATTTTGATTTGAACGTTTGCTCTCTTCTGGGCAGTTTTTTCTTTGGCACAAAAAATCTAATAATCATCACCAATATATAACATAATGCAAACTCATATATAAGGAGGGTTAGATTGAAAATACTATGTTAAGGAGCTCCAAATCAGATTCTAACCATTGGACGTCAAGATGCAAGACTCAGAAATAACATACTAAAATTCGTCCCGATTAGAGATCGTTTCGTCTTCGAGTAGTGCTAGACAGAAACTACTTTGTTAGAAAGCGTCAAATCAGATTCTGATAGTTAGATGTTAAGATGTAAGACTGAGGAACAACATACTAAAATTTCGTCCCAATGAGAGATTGTTTGTTCACCGATTGAGACTTGAGCAAATTTTGAAATGAATGTTTTCTCTCTTCTGGGCATTTTTCTCTTTGGCAAAAAAGATCTAATAATCATCACAAATATATGACATAATACAACCTCATATATGAGGAGGTCTAGAGAGATACTATGTTAGAGAGCTACAAATTAGATTCTAACTGTTGAATGTCAAGATGAAAGACTCGGGAACAACATATTAAAATTTCGCACCAACCAAAGATCGTTTAGTCACCAATCAGGATTAGAGCAAATTTTGATTTGAACGTTTTCTCTCTTCTAGGCACTTTTTTTTGGCACAAAAAAATTTGATAATCATCACCAATATAAGAAGAAATACAAACTCGTGTACAAATAGGGCTAGACAAAAAATACTAAATTGGAGAGCTCCAAATCAGATTCTAAACGTTGGATGCCAAGATGCAAGACTCAGGAACAACATACTAAAATTTCGCCCCGATCAAAGATCGTTTGGTCGTCGATCGAGATTAGAGTAAATTTTGATTTAAACGTTTTCTCTCTTCTGTGCACCTTTTTCTTTGGCACAAAAAAATCTAATAATCATCACCAATATATGACATAATACCAACTCGTACACAAGGAGGGCTAGATTGAAAATACTATGTTAGGGAGCTCCAAATCAGATTCTATTTGTTGGACGTCAAGATGCAAGACTCAGGAACAATATACTAAAATTTTGTCACGATCAGAGATCGTTTCATCTTCAATCGAGACTAGAGAAAATTTTGATATGAACGTTTTCTCTCTTCTGGGCACTTTTCTCTTTCGGACAAAAAAATCTAATAATCATCACCAATATATGACATAATACAAACTCGTATAAAAATAGGTTTAGACAGAAAATACTAAGTTAGAGAGCTACAAATCATATTCTAACCGTTGGATGTCAATATGCAATACCCAAGAACAATATACTAAAATTTCGTCCCGATCAGAGATCGTTTGGTTAGAGATCGAGACTAGAGCAAATTTTAATATGAACGTTTTCTCTCTTCTGGGCACCTTTCTCTTTGACACAAAAAAATCTAATAGTCATCATCAATATATGACAAAATACAAACTCATATGCAAATAGAGCTAGACAAAAAAAACCAGGTTAGAGAGCTCCAAATCAGATTCTAAATGTTCGATGTCAAAAAGCATGAGTCAAGAACAACATACTTAAATTTCATCCCAAACAGAGATCCTTTAGTCATTTACCAAAACTAGAGCAAATTTTGATATGAAAGTTTTCTCTCTTCTGCGTAGTTTTCTTTTTCGCAAAAAAAAATCTAAAAATCATCACCAATTATGACATAATACAAAAACATATGCAATGAGGGCTAGACAGAAAAAACTATTTTAGAAAGCTCTAAATCAGATTATGACCATTGGATGTCAACGCAGATCAGGAACAACATACTAAATCATCCCGGTCAGAGATCGTTTGGTCATCGATTAAGACTAAAAAAATTTTGATATTAACGCTTTTTCTTCTGCACAAAAAAATCTAATAATCATCATCAATATATGATATAATGCAAACTAGTACACAAGGAGAGCCAAATAGAAAATACTATGTTAGAGAGCTCCAAAT
Organism: Erythroxylum guanchezii; assembly: GCA_025629825.1. Classification (NCBI taxonomy): domain Eukaryota; kingdom Viridiplantae; phylum Streptophyta; class Magnoliopsida; order Malpighiales; family Erythroxylaceae; genus Erythroxylum; species Erythroxylum guanchezii. The sequence goes on from JAOTAX010009141.1 coordinate 29,530, forward strand.
CAGATTCTGATCGTTGCATGTCAAGATGCAAGACTCAGGAACAACATACTCAAATTTCGTGCCGATCAGAGATCGTTTGGTTATTGATCGAGACTAGAGAAAATTTTGATATAAAAGTTTTTTCTCTACTGAGCACTTTTCTCTTTAGCACAAAAATTCTAATAATCATTACCAATATATCACAAAATACAAACTCGTATACAAATAGGACTACACAGAAAATACTAAGTTAAAGAGCTACAAATCAGATTCTAACCGTTGGATGTCAATATGCAAGACTTAGGAACAACATAATAAAATTTCGTTACGATCAGAGATTGTTTGGTCATCGATCGAGGCTAGAGAAAATTTTGATATTAACGTTTTCCCTCTTCTGGGCATCTTTCTCTTTGACACAAAAAAATCTAATAATAATTACCAATATATGATATAATGCAAACTCGTATATGAGGAGGGCTAGGCAGAAAATAATATGTTAGAGAGCTCCAAAATAAGATTCTAGCCGTTGGATGTCAAGATGTAAGACTCATGAACAACATACTAAAATTTCGTCCCGATCAGAGATTGTTTGGTTATTGATCGAGGCTAGAGCAACTTTTGATATGAACATTTTGTCTCTTCTGAGAACTTTTCCCTTTGGTACAAAAAAATCTAATAATCATTACCAATATATGATTTAACACAAACTCATATACGAGGAGGGCTAGACAGAAAATACTATGTTAGAGAACTCGAAATCAGATTCTAACCGTTGGATGTCAAGATGCAAGACTCAGGAACAACATACTAAAATTTCGTCACGATCAGAGAACGTTTGGACATCGATCAAGACTGGAGGAAATTTTTATATGAACATTTTCTCTCTTCTGAGCATTTTTCTCTTTGGAACAAAAAAATCTAATAATCATTACCAATATATGACATAATACAAACTCGTATACCAATAGGGCTAGACAGAAAATAAAAAGTTAGAGAGCTCCAATTCAGATTTGAACGTTTTCTCTCTTCTGGGTACTTTTTTTTGGCACAAAAAAATCTAACAATCATCACCAATATAAGACAGAGTACAAAACTCGTATACAAACAAGGCTAGACAGAAAATAATAAGTTAGAGAGCTCCAAATCAGATTCTAATCGTTAAATGTCAAGATGCAAGACTCAGGAACAACATACTAAAATTTTGTCACGATCAAAGATTGTTTGGTCACCGATCGAGGTTAAAATAAATTTTGATTTGAAAGTTTTCTCTCTTCTGGGCACTTTTTTCTTTGCCATAAAAAAATCTAATAATCGCCACCAATATATGACGTAATTCAAACTCGTATACAAGGAATGCTAGATTGAAAATACTATGTTAGGGAGCTCAAAATCAGATTCTAACCGTTGGATGTCAAGATGCAAGACTCAGGAACAACGTACTAAAATTTCATCAGGATCAGAGATCGTTTCACCATCGATCGAGACTAGAGAAAATTTTGATATGAACGTTTTTTCTCTTTTGAGCACCTTTCTCTTTGGCACAAAAAAATATAATAATTATCACCAATATACAACATAATACAAACTCATTTACAAGGAGGGCTAAACAGAAAATACTATGTTAGGGAGCTCCAAATCAGATTATAACCGTTGGAAGTTAAGATGCAAGACTCAGGAACAACATACTAAAATTTCGTCTCGATCAGAGATCGTTTTGTCATCGATCGAGACTAGCGCAAATTTTGATATGAACGTTTTCACTTTTCTAGGCGCTTTTCTCTTTGGCAAAAAAAAATCTAAAAATCATCACCAATATATGACATAATGAAAATCGTATAAAAGGAGGGCTAAATAAAAAATACTATGTTAGGGAGCTCCGAATAAGATTCTGACCGTTGGATGTCAAGATGCAAAACTCAGGAGGAATATACTCAAATTTCGTGTCGATGAGAGATCGTTTGGTTATCGATGGAGACTAGAGAAAATTTTGATATAAACATTTTTTCTCTGCCGAGCTCTTCTCTCTTTAACACAAAAAAATCTAATAATCATTACCAATATATGACATAATACAAACTCGTATACAAATAGGGCTAAATAGAAAATACTAAGTTAGAAAACTCCAAATCAGATTCTAACCGTTGCATCTCAAGATGCAAGACTCAGCAACAACATATTAAAATTTCGTCTCGATCAGTGATCGTTTGGTCATCGATCGAGACTAGAGGAAATTTTGATATGAACGTTTTCTCTCTTCTAAACACTTTTCTCTTTAGCACAAAAAACCTAATAATCATTACTAATATATCACATAATACATACTCGTATACCAATAGGGCTAGACAGAAAATACAAAGTTAGAGAGCTCCATATCAGATTTGAACATTTTCTCTCTTCTCAGAACTTTTTTTTGGCACAAAAAATTCTAACAATCGTCACCAATATAAGACATAATACAAACTCGTATACAAATAGGACTAGACAGAAAATACTAAGTTAGAGAGTTCTAAATCAGATTCTAACCATTAGATGTCAAGATGTAAGACACAGGAACAACGTACTAAAATTTCGCCCCGATTAAAGATTGATTGGTAACCGATCCAGGTTAGAGTAAATTTTGATTTAAACGTTTTCCCTCTTCTGGGTACTTTTTTTTTGGCACAAAAAAATCTAATAATTGTCACCAATATAAGACATAATACAAACTCGTATACAAACAAGGCTAGACAGAAAATACTAAGTTAGAGAGCTGTAAATCAGATTCCAACCGATGGATGTCAAGATGCAAGGCTCAGGAACAACATACTAAAATTTCTTCCCGATTAGAGATCGTTTGGTAATCAGTCAAGACTAGAGCAAATTTTAATATGAACATTTTCTCTCTTCTGGGAACCTTTCTATTTGGCAAAAAAAAAATCTAATAATCATCACCAATATATAACATAACACAAATTCGTATATGAGGAGTGCTAGACAAAAAAATAATACTATGTTAGAGAGCTCCAAATCAGATTCTAACCATTTTACGTCAAGATGCAAGACTCCGGATCAATATACTTATATTTTGTCCCGATCAGAAAACGTTTTGTCATCGATCGAGACTAGGGCAAATTTTGATATGAACGTTTTCTTTCCTCTGGGAATTTTTCTCTTTGGCACAAAAAAATATAGTAATTATCACCAATATATGACATAATACAAACTCGTATACGAGGAGAGCTAGAAAGAAAATACTATGTTAGAGAGCTCCAAAATAGATCCTAACCGTTGGATGTCAAGATGCAGGAATCAGGAACAACATACTAAAATTTCGTCCTGATCAAAGATCGTTTGGTCATCGATCGAGATTAGAGCAAATTTTGATTTGAACGTTTTCTCTCTTCTGGGCACTTTTTTTGGCACAAAAAAATCTAATAATCATGACCATTATATGACATAATACAAACTCGTATACGAGGAGTGGTAGACAGAAAATACTATGTTAGACATCTCCAAATCAGATTCTAACCGTTGGATGTCAAGATGTAAGACTCAGGAACAATATACTATAATTTCGTCATGATCCAAAATCGTTTGGTCATCGATCAAGACTATAACAAATTTTTTATGAACGTTTTCTCTCTTCTGGACAATTTCTCTTCGCTCCAAATCAGATTCTAACCATTGGATGTCAAGAGGCAAGACTCAAGAACAACATACTAACATTTCATCTCGATCAGAGGTCGTTTGGTAATCGATCGAGGCTTG
>JAOTAX010009179.1:0-12896 GCA_025629825.1 Erythroxylum guanchezii
GGAGGTATTTTCAAAAACTCAAGAATCACTTTGAAACTTATAAAATCTTTGAGAAACAAAAGTGACAAGAGTCGAATTAGGGAGAATTATTGAATTGAGGCAAAATTTTTGTTTAATCGTTTCTACAAGAGTATGGTATCGCGGCAAAATCAAAGTTCACCATAGCGAACTGTTCAGTTCACAAACATTGCCATGGCGAAGAATTAGTTTGTCGCGGTGAAAATCATGCATATGGCCACGGCAAAGGCATAGTACACCGCGGCAAAACACAACAGAAACGCAATTTCCACAATCACCAAGTTTAAAAATTATGAACATTATGCATAATTGACTAACACGAATGTGCAAATGGTCAAAATGGAGCATAACAAGAATAACAAAGTGGGAAAACCTCCCCCACACTTAAATAGAACATTGTCCTCAATGAAGAAGAATAAGTAACAAAAATAAACAATAAAGTGAAAAGGGAAGGCACAATAACAACAAAGTAGAAGGACAAAGAGAATTATATATAAATGGTGTGCAAAAAGTTAGATATTACAAAAATGAACTGAGCATCCGACAAACGAATTAAAAAACACAACAAAAAAGAAAATACAGAAAGAAACACTCAAACTAGTCCATCGAGTGATCATCTGCAACTTCGGAAGGAGCGGCACATCGAACTAGTCCATCGGGTAATCATCCGCAACTTCGGAAGGAGCAGCCTCGGATGCGCCGACACTGTTAAAGGGATCATCTTCATCAGAAGGAAGCGAGAAATGCAGGTGTGCGATAATCAAGGCATCCATCAGTCGACGATACCGTCGATCTTGATCCTATCGGGCTACCACCTAGAGAAGAGTCTCCTAAAGAGCATCCACTCGGCAGGTGAGTGCTTGTAAGGTAATTGGCTTAGGAGGTCCCGGAGTGGAAAGATTGTCCTCGCGAAGCAAGGCATCGGTATGGGTGGCAGCACCATCTAGAAAGGAGGTGGAAGGGGTAGGGGTGGGGGTGGGAGGGAAGGGAAACTGGGAGGAGATTGGAGTCGGGGTTGTTTTAGGTGAACATAACGAAATAGAGGGGCCAGGTCGAAATAGTTGTCATTATTGTATTCTAGGACGTGGTGGGCCCGAAATAGTTTAGTGATGAGGTGTGGGAAGATTATGGAGTTAGTGAGCTTGGCGGTAGTAATGGAATCACGAAAGGCAGAGGCAAGGGTATGGGTTATGTCGACCGGGCGACCAATCATGAGAAGGTACAAATAAAGGGCTTGCTATTTGGTTATGTACGTAAGATGGATGGTGGGAACGATGTTCTTGCTCACCAAATGCAGCCAAGGACGAGCCTTAGGGCGGAGATCAAAACGCTTGAGGTAGCATTGATAGATTCGGGGTTAATGCCAGATGGCACCCTCAGGACAGAGGGTACGAAGGACATCGTCCCATGGATAGTGGTGGATTAACTGCTCAAAGTGGCAGCGGAAGATAGGAGGAAGATTATAGTGTTCACGGATGCTGGTGGTGGTGAAAGCAGTAGGGACAGTGACACCCCAGAAATTAATTTTGAAGGTGATGTGAAGGCGGGCGTAAGTATAAAAATGACGGACAAAATTGTCATTGCCCTGATCCCGAGGTTGAACTAGTCCTGTGAGTTGGGAGTTTACTAATTGGAAGACAAACGGATTGTTGTGTGGGGTCAAGGGAAAGGGGCGCTCCTTAATGAACAGTCTAGCATCAATCTTCTCAATTAGGTCATTACACTCAGAATCAGCTGGATGAGGAGAATGAGTGGTTGAGTGGGATGGAAGCAAAGATTGGGATGGATGAGAGGATTAGGAGGAGCTAGAGGATTGGGAAGAGCTAAAGGAGGTAGGATGGGTAGGGTTCTTAGTTCGAGGCATATTCCTGCAGAAAACAAGGAAAAAATAAACACAAGGATTAAACAAATTCATTAAAAATATCAAAATCTGTACCGAAAACAAGCTTCTTCGTCGCGACAAAGAATGCCAGTCTACCACACCACGGCAAAATAAGTTTCTTCGCCACAGCGAACTAACCCTAACGTCAGAAACATAAGTGAATAAAAACGAAACGAAAGAGGGAAAACTTACGAAGAAGGGGGAAGGAAATTCGAATGCAAACCACGCACACAAGCTGGCTGAAGGAGGATGAGCACGAAGGGAAATGACACAAGGTCACTCGGACTAGTCGCGGCAAACTTTGGAGTGAAAGAGATGAAAATGAAAGAGGGAGAAGAGGGCGGTAAGTTTAGAAGGATGGAGATAGGAAATGACGAAAAAGACAGAGGGTAGATGAAATATTAGAAGCACATCAAGGGTAAAAGAGAAATTTTATGAGGGAATTTTTGCACAGAATGGTCATTTCTCGTGGCAAACACGCAAAAGAATTAATGTACGTCGTAGCGAGGACTGCATACAAATGTTCACTGCGGCAAAAAATTTTATTCACGCAGCAATGAATTGGTTTAAGAAGCGTGTGGCCGCGACGACTGATGAATTCGCCGCGGCAAATTTTTCCCGAGAGATAAAAAAGAAAAGACGGGACAAATTCTAACTGGACACTCAACTCATAAGTAAGTCCTTAAACATAACAAAACAAAATGCAATTCACCATCTACACCAATTTCCTCTATCATAAAAGATGTGTCATGCATCTACTAAAATACACAATTTAAAGGGAAGATGAATTATTAAAGCAGAATAACTAAACCTAAGTCCGACTAAAAACTTAACCTAATCCTACTGAAGTAGTTTCTCCCCCACACTTACTCAACATACTCATTCATAACAATGTCATCTTGAATCATAAGCAGAAGTATATTGTAAGTGAAGGAAGAGAAACAACCTGTTGCTTAAGGTGGATCCTTCAGCTCCTGGGGGACTTTTAGCTCATAGCCATGCTGTGGAGAGGTAACTCGACTACTTCCCACTTCTGCACTAACTTCTGCACTCCGTAGTTCACCTGAAACATTAGCAAAAAATACTTCCTCCAAGGAATCATTAGTTAATGGGTTCATTGCCAGTTCAAACTCAATGCATGCATCATCAACAACAATGTCAAGCATGTTCACTCCTAGGAGCGCATAGTCCTTATGGGGGTGTTTCATAGCCTCATATATATTAAAGCTTACCTGTTGATCTCCTACCTCCATGGTGATCTTTCCTTCCTCCATGCTAATTATAGTACTAGCAGTCCTTAAGAAGGGTTGACCGAGAATCAAGGAAGTATCCTGTACAACTTCAAAAGACATGTCAAGCACATAGAAATCAGCTAGAAAAACCAAACCCTTTACCTGGACCAAAATGTCCTCTATAATTCCCACTAGATGCCTAAAAGATCTATCAGCCAGTTGTAACAAAACAGATGTGGGCTTTAGACTTTTAACTCCTGATGATTGATAGATAGACTTAGGCATCACATTGATTGTTGCCCTCAGATCTAACAAGGCTCTTCTTATGGTAACTTTCCCGATTGTGCATGGAATGGTGAAAGATCCAGGGTCTTGACACTTGACAGGAATTTGTAGTTTGAATAGGGCTGACACGTTCGAGCTTACTTGGACTCTCTCATTGGGGTAAAATTCCTTTTGTTGGTGCACAAGTCCTTAAGATATTTAGCATAAGCTGAAACTCTTTTCACTAAATCAAGCAAAGGGACGTTGACTTCGACTTTTCTAAATAAATCAATTATATCTTTTTCATGCATAAAGTCAGTCATACGCTTGCTCATTAAATATGAATTAGGAAAAGGGGGTCTTGAAGATTTACCTCCTTACCTTAGGCTTCATGCTTGCTTGATTCCCCAAGCTCATGTGTTGGTGCTTTTTCCTTTGAACTCTCTGAAGTAGCTCCTTTCTTCTTTGATGCAGACTTCCTTTCATTCAAAAGTGATTCTTCCTTAGAGCTCTCAGATTTCTTGTTTTTTTTGGTGGTAAAGGCAATTCTCCACCATCAACCTCCTCATCACATTCTTCTTCTTCCTAATGATTAGACCTCACTTGTTTCCCACTTCGGAGAGCAATTGCATTTAGACTTTTTAGATTCATCACAGTATTAGAAGGAATTGTTCCACTACTTCTTACTTGGTTCTCGCTCATGTTGTTGGACAATTGAGTGACATAAGAGTTGATATTTTTCGCTTTCGTCTCCCATTTCTCCATTCTCTTTTCTAAAGCATTGAACCGAGCAGCATTCTTTGAAGAATCTTGTTGAATTAGAGAAGCTGCGGCATTAAACTAATTGTTGTTAGAATTCCGTTCTTCCTTCATCAAAGTCATCATATTTTGCAGCAGTTGGTTGGTATCCTCCTTGGGTGGGACAGTCATAATTTACTATTGGTTGGGGAACTGATTGGTGGAAGTACCAGTTCCTCCCCCTTGTTGAAATCTGTTTTGAGCTCGTCCCTCTTCAGGCCTCCAACTAAATCTAGGGTTGGCCTTCCAACCCTCATTGTAAGTGTTGGAGTAGGGGTCCCATTTCTAATTGGATCGTCCCAAATATACTACAAACACTTCTTCATACCGACTAGGGCAAACGCTGGATATGTGCATTACTGACCCACACGTTTCACAATTGGGTACAGTAAGGTCCATGGAAGATATAGGGCGATGCATATTCAAGTTTTTCAACTCGGCTGTGATGAAGGATAATTGTGATGTGATTCTGCTCTCCAAAGAGTCAACTTTTGACTCCAAACCTTCCATTCTTTTGGCTTGGGCTATCGTGGTGCCTAACTCATGCACTCCCCAGGTTTCTCTAACACTGTATTGTTGATGATTCGGGGCCATCTTCTTGATTAAATCCCATGCTTCTGAAGCTGTAAGATCGATCAAAGAACCTTCCGATGTCGCATCCAACATACCTTTATCTTGACTTTTCAGCCCATCATAAAGTTACTGCACTAACTACTCATCAGGTATCTGGTGATGGGGGTATTTGGACAGTAGATCTTGGAAGCGATTCCAATAATCATAAAGGGATTCATCATAATCTTGCCTTGCTGAGTAGATCTCCTTCCTCATCGATGAAGTTCTGGAAGCTGGAAAGTACTTCTCCAAGAGAGCTTTCCTCATATTGGCCAAACGATGGTAGGCATTCGCCACATGCCTTAGGCTCGTGCTTTTCCTTCTAAGGACAAATGAAAAACCTTCCATAGAACTTGATCAAGTGAGGCTCCCACTGGTTTCATACTTTGACAAATCATAGACAAGGATTGCAAATGCATATAGGGATCCTCTGCTGCCAAACTATGAAATTTAGGAAGAGAATTAATCAGTAGTCCCTTAACCTCGAAATTAACATCAAAATTAGGACAAGCATCAGTAAATAGATCATAATTCACATCAGAGGTTTTTATTTCCCTAATAGCTCTCCGTCTCTGATTTCCATTATTTTCACCAACTCTCTCATGCTCCCCATGTCTGCCATTATCGCCATTTCTAGGTTGGTTATCATAAAAGTTAGGATTTTGTATAAAAGCTAGGCTCTCAGCCATGATCACACTTTCTCTCGACTCACTCTCACTAGTTGGCTGACTAGGCTCCTCTTCCACAACTACCTTACTTCTCTCTTGTTCTCTCCACACTCAATAAAAGCTGACATGTGAAGGATGCGAGTGTATAGTGTGTAAAAGTATGTATGAAAATGTGTATGTATGGATCAATAAGTAATCAAAGAAAAGATTTAAAAACTATATGAGTGCAAAAAGAATGCTAAGTACAAAAAAGTACATTTGTGGTAGTATGCTTCTATTTTTGTTTTCAAAATTTATTCCATGTAAAAGAAGAATTAAAAACTTATACTATTGACAAGTATGAAATTAAACTATCCAAAATGAAATATAGAAGAAAAGGTTCCTATCATCAACAATAGACAAAGATGACAACGGCTAACCTAAAGAAAACCAAATGCTTGTTTCCCCGGCAACGGCGCCATTTTGATACGCGATTTGTCTTTAGGTTTATCCCTTGTAAGCCAAATCAAAAATTTAATTCCAAGGATTGCAATATAGAGTGCAACCTCGGGTCATCTCACTTAATCGGAACCTGGTGCAATGGATCTAAGCTAACCTAATTATCATAAAATGCAAACTAAATTGGTTAGGAGGGGGGTTTGGATCTTTGAGAAAACTAACTAAATTAAGCTAATTGAAAGAAAAGTATATAAAAAGGTATTTTTGAATTTTTGGGAAAGGAAATTGAAAACTCAAACGATGATCGAATGTGATAAAATCCTCTTGAAAAATGAGCTTTGGCTACCATAGTTTAGAATAAATCTTTTTGGGAGTAAAAATCACTAAGTTTTCAAATGATAAACCTTAAAGAACCCTTTAAGCCCAAGGTTTGAATCAATGAACTCCATTTCTTAAAACCTTGTTAAATGCATCTTAGTGTGTGTAATGGGTAAGTTAATGCAAGTGGTCAATTGTGATCAAGCATCATCTCAATATCAAACACAACTAGGCAGAATAAAGAGAATTAACAAAATCACCAAAAAGACATATATGAGACTTCATATATTAAAGCTCCAAGTTCTACATCAACAAATCCCATAACATAATACATTGTTCAACACTTGATTAAACTATAATCAAGAAAATCCAACTACAAAGCATAAATCCTAACTAAAGAGTTCATAACAATGTAGTTAAACATAACAATGTAGTTAAATATAAATAAACTACTCCCCTTTGAAACCCATTGAACTCAAGCCAATTCTACATCTTCAAGAGGAAATGATGCTTAGCTAAGCATCACTTCGGTAGCACTCACAACTATAAACCCACCAATAGCATCTATGGTAGCAGCAGCAGATGATGAAGGCAGCGATGAAAAATGGAAGGAAATGATGGATAAAGGTCAAGTTGAGTGAGAGAGACAAGAGCGTGTGTGTAAGTGATGTTTTGTCTGTAGTCGGCTGCTTAGTAACCTAATTTAATAGGTTTTTAAATGTAGGGTCGATGGGTCGGGTAACACAATGAGTGATTTTTTCTAAATATGGTTCAGGTTTTCGACGGTTCGCTACAGCGACAGATAAGTTCGTCGCGGCATACTTTTCCCGAAAGGTTTTGCCTCAATGCTAGATCCTTCACCGTGGCGTACTTTTCTCGAAAGGTTTTGCCTCAATGCTGGATCCTTCACCGTAGCGAAAGAATTAATCTTCACCGTGGCAAACTTTTCTCGAAAGTTCAGCCTGGATTTCTTTGTATTTCGTCGCGACGAACTTTTCATATGGCGCTTATCCTCTTGTTGACTTCACTTTAGCACATCTTTTATTTTACACCTTCGACTCCCTTTTCCTTGAGGTTCCTGCAATCAACAATAGCAATTTGCAGTATCAATTATTCTCAAAAAAAATTACTTAGTGCAATTAATACCAATTTGCAACGATTTTTACTATCAAATTGAATAAAATAAAAGTACACACTCAAGGATAATTTAAGCATAAAATCTAGAAATAGGAGTCATAAAGTATAATAAAAGCTATGAAAGTGTCACCAATTAATATAATAAACTTGGGCTCAATCAAACACCCATTCTGAGTTTCAAGCCGAAATTCGAAATGTTAGGTTAGGATTGTCGACAGATGGATTCCAACCTTTTCATCAATCTGGCCAATAAAATTCATCAAGGTCAATCAAAATTACTCCTTATAATTTTCCTCTTGATATGTGCTTAAATGTTGATACATTTCATCCATGACACTTAGTGATTAATGCTTTAGAATGCTTAAAACACTCACTTTAGTTCATATTTTATTTTAGGTACAATTTGGAAGCATAATAGCTAAAGTGAGCCAAAAGCATACTCATTGAGCCATCTTCTCTAAATTAATACTTTGTTGTCTTCATAGAGCAAGAAGAAGAAGAAGATTAAAAGAAGACAAGACAAGATAAAGCATAAAAATGAAGAATTAGGTATTGGAGAACTCATGGCCATGAAACCAAATTGTAATGACCATGAGCATTAACTCATCACCATGACACGGTTTGCATGGGCATGAGACACATCTCACTCCCATGCAATGTGTCTCACAAACATGAGACAAATCACAACCATAAAAAACTTCTCACCGCTGTGAGAGGGTCATGATACACAACTTATAACCGTAAGAGACTTCTCACAACCGTGAGAAGTCATTCACGGGCGTGAGTGTTGGATCGAAAACAAAAACATACTAGATTTGGCTAAACAATAAATTTAAAAAAATTCCAAAATCAAAATGCAGTGGAAGCATGAAAACCAAATCAACATGTTTTAACCTGTACATGATATGATTTTAGGAAAAATAAATAACATAAGAACTGATCAAAATTTTACCAACTTCTTTGTTACAATTTTGACTCCTTGCTATGGTAAACTCTCCACGCTATTGTATCCTCAACGAATCTGATCTACCACTTATTCTCCATGAACAACTTGGTTAACAAAATCTTTTGGTGGAAAAGGAGAAGAAATATTGTATAGGTTTTCCCTTTATGATCAACTAGTTGAAAGAATGAAAATGACACACTCTCATTCCTAATTTCGGCTAGCTCATGAAAGAAAGGAGAGCGGAGTCGTAAAAACTAACCAATGCACAACTTCTTTCTTCTAATCAAAATGAAAGAGAGGGAAATAAATGAGACATTCTCATTTGTTTAATATGGCTAGATGAAAAGATAAAAAACCAAAACAAGACACTCTTATTTTCGGTTATATAATGAAAGAAGGGAGAGAAAGAGCAACAAATGCACTACTTCCTTCATTTAATCAAAATGAAAAAGCAACCAATCAATGAGACATTCTCATTTTTGGTTATATGATGAAAGAAGGGAGAGAGAGCAACAAATGCACTACTTCCTTCCTTAAGCAAATGAATGCTAAAAGGTTTAAATGTTTTTCTACATGCCAACATTAAATGACAACCATTAAACCATTAAATGGTAAGATCATTAAACCATTTAATAATGATGAAGCATGATAAAAACCCACCTTATATTTGGCAATTCAATGTTAAATGTATAGTTGCCCCATAGGTATATAAAACTAAACCCGTAGGTTTTGATAGACTTATCAAACCTAATGTTCCAAGACCCAGATGCTTGCTTAAGTCCATAAATGGACCTCTGCAATTTGCATACCTTATGCTCATTATGTGGCTCAATGAATCCTTCTGGTTGGGCCATATAAATGGTCTCCTCAAGATCCCTATTAAGAAATGCGGTTTTGACGTTCATTTTCCATATTTCATAATTGAAGTAGGCTATTATGGCCAAAAGAATTCTGATGGACTTAAGCATGGCAACCAAAGAAAATGTCTCCTCATAGTCTATACCCTTTTTTTGAGTATAGCCTTTAGCTACCAATCTAGATTTAAAAGTCTCTACCGTTCCATCAGATCCTCTTTTCCTTTTGTAGATCCATTTACACCCCATGGCTTTTAAATCTGGTGTTAAATCTACAAGGATCCAAACTTTATTGGTGTATATGGAATCTATTTTCGATTCCATCGCCTTAAACCATTTTTTTTGCATCAACATCATTAATAACCTGTGTATAAGTAATTGGATTCGTTTCTTCTTAGTCCAAGATGTCAATTATGGCTTCTCCTAGACCTAGATATCTACCTAGTTGTCTCACAACCCTCCCATAACGTCTAGGCACTACTTAATGTTCAGGCTGCTTTTCTGATTCATCTCTTGAATCTATTTGAACATCTTGTTCTGCTATTTTCAAATCAACTCTTGGTTTGGATGAAATAGCTAACTCCTTTAGTACTACTTCACTTCTTCCTTTGTGATTCCTTAAAAATTCTTCCTCTAAGAAGGTTGCACTTGTCGACATAAATACCTTCTCATCCTAAGGACTATAAAAATAGTACCTTCGTGTACCTGTAGGATATCCTACAAACAAACATACTTCTGACCTTGGTTCTATCTTTGTGGATCCAAGCCTTGGAACATAGGTTGGGCAGCCCCAAGTCTTTCAGTGTCGCAATGAAGGCACTCGGCTAGTCCACAACTCCCTAGGTATTTTAGTCACCAATTTGGATGGAGCAAAGTTAAAAAGACAAGTTGTCGTTTGTATGGCATATCGCTATAACGATTCCGGAAGGCTAGCGTAGGACATCATTGATCTTACCATTTCCAATAGAATACTATTCCTCCTTTCTACTACGCCATTCTGTAGAGGTGTTTGAGGAGCTGACAAGTTGGAAACAATTCCATTGTCAATTAGAAACTGTTGGAACTCTCCAGATAAGTACTCACCACCTCGATCCGATCGAAGTTATTTTAATGGCTTACTTAGCTGCTTCTCATCTTCAGCTTTGAATTCTTTGAACTTTTCAAAGGACTCACTCTTTTTATGCATCAAATACAAATAGCCATGTCTAGAGTGATCATTTATAAAGGTTATGAAATATTCATAACCTCCTCAGCTTGTATGCTCATGGGCCCACATATATTAGTTTGTACCAGCTCCAACGTGGACTCAGATCTGCTTCCTTTGGAAGGAAATGAGGCCTTTGTCATTTTTCCTTTCATACAAGATTCACATGTGGGTAATGGATCATTATCCAAGCCTGCAAGGATCCCATCCTTCATTAACCTATCAAGTCTTTTCTGATTGATATGACCCATTCTTAAGTTCCACGAATATTTTGAATTAATGCTAGAGTCATTGGATTGTCTTGGTTTTATTAATTTTATGTTGTTTAGTGAGCCTGTCATAGGTTATATAAAAAACATTCCCTATTTAATTATCGTGTTACAAATAAAATCCTTATTCCTATATATTGAAACAACATTTTCAAAATATAAGGAATAACTAGATTTTATTAGACAAAAAACAAAAATCAAGTTCCTTACAATAATTGGGATGTAGTATACATCCTCTAAGTATAACCTATGACCACTAGGAAATTCTAAGGTAACTACTCTCACTGATTCTGTTAAAACATAGGATCCATCTGCTATCTTGACAAACTGGCCTTTATATAGTGCTTTCCTTTACTGGAACCCCTACAAAGAATTATAAACAAGGTTAGTGGCTCCTGAATCTAATATCCAAGAATCAGATGAATCTGCCATATTCCTTATTCCTAACAAACTTAGGAAACCAGTACCTTATTTGCTTTTGAGGGACTCAAGGTAGAATACACAATTTCTTTTTTAGTGACCCTACTCACCACAATGGAAACACTTTCCCTTGGTGTCTGCTTTGGCCTTCTTTTTCATAGGTTGGACCTTGACCTCTGTTTGGGCACTCTTTTTTATTAGACCCTTCTTCTTTTGCTTGCCCTTACCCTTGGGCTTAGAAGAAGATGCTACATTAGCTTCTAGCCCATTAGCCTTGATATTTAATATCTCCTCCGTACTCTGTAGGGTATTCATCAACTCACTCAAGGTGTAATCCTTACTGTTGAGCTCATAGTCCAACTTAAACTGCCTAAAAGAAGAGTTTAAGCTACTGATGATCATAATCATTTGTGTGTCTGCATCCATATCTGCTCCAAGCATCTCAGCCTCAATAACCGCAAAGATTACCTTAAGCATGTAATCCTATACCGATTCACCAAATTCTTGTCTAAGATTATGAAAGGTTTGGATAGCTTCCACCCTTGCAGACCTAGTCCTCACACCAAACATCTCATGTAAGGGATGGACCATTACACCAGCAGTTTTCACGCAAGCAATTTGCTTTTGCAACACGTCGCTGACAGAAGCTAGAATATATCACTTAGTAGTCTTATCAACATTCTACCATCGCTCATGTTATTGGACTTGCTCCAAAGTTGAATTGCCACCTGGAGGTGCAGGCTCATTGTCCGTTAATACCAATGAAATTTGTTCATATTGAAGAATAATTTCAAAGTTACGTCTCCATTTATTAAAATTCTCTCCATTTTCCAATTTGTTATTAATCAAGAGCAAAGTGGGTGGATTCATATTGTGGTGGTTATGTCTGAAAAATTAAATTATTAAAGCATGAGCATACTAGTCAACAATATTGGAACTTTTTATAAAACATGATGATGTATGCATGATGATGGATTTAACAAAACTTAAAAAAATTAAAACTTTATACGACGGTTATTTTTCTTATCAATAATGGACTAAGTGATGGTGGGTGTTGGGACCCGATCGCAGAACCGGACCCCAACCGAAAAACAAACGAAAAATATAATGAAAACGAAACGACGGAAAGCGAAAACGAACGAAATCGAATTTGAAAGAGCAAAAAACGAAAAACAAAGCGGAATTATCGAATCAAAACGAACCGAATCAGAGAATCGGATAATACAAATGCGGAAACAAACGAAAGCGAAAATCGAAGGAATGGATTTAAAAATGAAAGTAAATCGCGAATCGGAAAACAAATCGAAACTAATGAACGGATCGCGAAGTGAAACTAATCAAATCGAATCGGAAACTCAAAGCGAAAGCGAACAAACGGTTCAATCGAACTGAAACAAAGTCCGACATCCAGTAACGAAAATTTTAGAAAAGCGTCACGTGTCGCGTTGGAAACCCTAAGACTAATCCGAAAACTGGTATAAATTTTTGTTTTTTTCATATTATTCATTCCTTTTTTTCTCATATTATTCAATCCTTTTCATCTTTATTCAATCTTATTCAAATCAAAACAAAACCATACTATTTCCCTTTTGGAAATTCATGCTCATACCAAACTTAATTCATAAAAAAAATCTTCTTATACATTCATACATATCCCAAAAATCATCTATTAAAATCTTATTCTAATTCTTTCTTCAATCAATATTTACCAAACTTTTGGCAGCATAAT
Organism: Erythroxylum guanchezii; assembly: GCA_025629825.1. Taxonomy (NCBI): domain Eukaryota; kingdom Viridiplantae; phylum Streptophyta; class Magnoliopsida; order Malpighiales; family Erythroxylaceae; genus Erythroxylum; species Erythroxylum guanchezii. The sequence continues at coordinate 12,790 of JAOTAX010009179.1, forward strand.
GGCTGCATTTCATAAAACCCAAAAACCTGCAAGGGTTTAAACACACTTCTATAAACTCCCAATCAAAACTCATAATCATCGGACCTCCCGTCCGGAATCCAAAACAC
>JAOTAX010009213.1:0-12893 GCA_025629825.1 Erythroxylum guanchezii
AACTACAATCTTCAAGAAGACCTTTTGGTCAAATTCTAACTCTATGAGGGACAAAACTTCACTCAAAGTTTCTGCCCACAGATTTCATTTTGACAGCATCTCCCCCAAACTTCAACAACCCATATTTCTAAAACATTAACTAATTTTCCAGCACTTGCATCACACTTCATTATCCACATCCTTCAACTCCTAGATCCAAACACAATACACAATATCTCATTTTAAAGCTATGCAAATTCTCCATAATTCTCAAGAAGGCTAATGAAGCCAATCAATCCACATAAGTCTAGACATTGTTTAAAAAAAATAGCAACCACAATGTTGCTCTTCTTATCATTTTCACAACTCTCCAACATCACATTTTGGATAAACAAATAAAAAATACAATAAAACTCCAATGTCTTTCATTTCTATCAAAACATAAGTTATTACAAAGCTTTAGAGGGCATTTTGGCCCTAATACATCAAAGTCTCAAAAAGTCAATTTACAAAGAAGGATCATATGAATAGTAATTTTTGCTCCAAAATGCATCTAAAGCTTTGTTTCCCATTTAAAGCTTCAAAAGTAAAATACATAGGAGTAATGCCTCAATCCCGATGCGATTACTCATTTTCTCGCTCGTCGCCTGTGGATGGGAAGGGAAGAAAGGGGTGAGCTCGACGGCTCGTGGGCAACAGGTTAATAACCAAGAATAAGCAATCAAAACTTTTTAACAATTATTTTCAAAGCAAACTTTACAATAATCATTTATTCCACAATGAAATTCCCAACATTTTGAATTTATCACAACATTCACGAAATCAACATAAACAATTCAATGTCACATAAGCACATAGAAGATGGTTCGGGTGGCTCCAAACAGAACGTACTACACATTCCCGCGAAGCGATCATATGTAGTCGTGAACTTATGGGAGTCCGTGAGGAGTTCCGTGCCACTAGCTGGCAGGCGGGAGAAGCCTATAAACAGACAAGTGCACTTGACTCTTAAGGGACCACCACTGATTGAGCCCAAGTTTACATCATTAATTGGCTGCATTTTCATAACTGTTGATGTACTTTTTGACTCCTAATTGTGACTTTTGTGCTTAAATTAGTTCCTTATGTTGAGCTCATATTATTTGCAATTTGTTAGTAAAATTGTTACAAATTGACATTGATTGCTGCATAATTTTTCCTAAGGACAATTAATACTACAAATTGCTATTTTATTTTGTAGGGAAAATGGAGTCAAAACAGATGAAAAAGTCAACAAGGTTCTTAACACGTCGCGGCAAGCACCACTTGACACGTCGCGACGAGCAAGTCCAAATTCACACGTCGCGATGTCAACAATTCATCACGTCGCGACGAACAAGCCAGAGCACACGTCGCGACAAGAATTAATTCACACATCGCGACGTGCAGTCAGATACCAGGACCATAAATGGAAATTTCCCTCACTGTTCCGACCCGTACCGTCTCGGTTCTTTAAATAGTTACCGAATTAGGTCATGAAGGAGGCTGGACACTATACCTCATACACAGACAGACACCGCCACACAGATTCACATTCGACATTCATTCGGGAGACTTAGACAGAGACAATCTGCCATTCGTCGCCACCAGTCCATCATCGACCATCATCCGCCGTCTACAGCCGCTTCAGTATCATCATCTTCTTCACCGTAGGATCCTCTCCACCATGTATGCCATCAGATCTTCAGCAGTGATGAGGACTACGACAGTTATGCTTGGCTAGGCGACCGATCCTCTTGAAGATGTAGCACCGGCTTGAGTTCGCGGGCTTCAAAGGGGAGTTGTCATTTATTGTTTGAAAGTTTAATTATATTATTGTAAAACTCTTGGTTAGAGATTGCAGTGGTATGATTAGATTAGCACGATTAGGGTTTAATCATGTGTTGAACAATATTTGGTGATTTGGATATTGATTTATGTAGAACTTTTATGCTCAAATATATGAGGTCTCATATATTGTCTTTGGTTATTGCATTAATCATTTTTATCTGCATGGTTGTGTTTGATATAATTGATTGTGTTTGATCTGATGACCAATTGCATGAACATGTCCATTTCACACACTAAGGTTTTTAGCAAGGTTTTAATTAAATGGTCATTTAATTAAATTATTGGACTTAAGGGGTCCCTTAAGGTTGATTTATCTGAAACTTAGTGGATTCTATCCCCGCAAATTTATTTCGAACCGTGATAGCCCAAGCTAATTTTCAAGAGGAATTTATCCAATTTGATTACAATCTTAGTTTTTGTTAATTTCATAATTCCCAAAAATCCAAAAATATTATTTTATACATTTTTCTTCAATTTTGATTACTTTCATTAGTTTTAATCAATACACAAAAACCCCCTTTTTATCAGCTTTAATTGCATTTGTTTGACTTAGGCTAGCTTTAAATCATTTTTCGTCGATTCCAAGAAGTGAGACGACCCGAGGTTGCACACTATACTGCAATCCTTGGTATAAATTATTTTTGACCGGTTCCCAAGGATCGATTCTAGGATCGAACGACGAGCCGCGATGTGTAACCAGAGACGTAGGACAATTAGGGAAGCCACAACATCAGATGTTCACTATGATCCCTTCACTGCGGCTTGCCCTAACTTCGATGTGAATTTCGAAGTAAAAGGATTGCTGATCAACTCCCTCGCCAAATTTCATTGTTTGGCAGGAGAGGATCCATATATGCACCTACAAGCGCTAACAATGATTTGCCAAAGTATGAAACCCGTAGGAGCACATTTGGATCAGGTGCTTTGGAAAGTTTTTCACCTGTTGCTGGAAGGCAAGGCCCAGGAGTGGTACATGAGCCTCCCTAGGCATGTGGCCAATGCCTATCATAGTTGGGCCAACTTACAAAAGGCTTTCCTAGAAAAGTGTTTTCCCGCCTCAAGGACGTCATCGATGCGGAAGGAGATATATTCAGCAAAACAGGTATATGATGAGTCCTTGTATGATTTTTGGAACCGTTTCCAAGACCTACTGTCGAGGTGCCCCCATCATCAGATTCCAGACGAGCAATTGGTACAATATTTTTATGATGGGGTCAAAAATCAAGAAAAAGGAATGTTGGATGCAGCTTCGGGAGGATCTTTGATAGACCTCACCGCGTCGGAAGCTTGGGCACTAATCAAGAGGATGGCTCTTAATCACCAGCAATATTGTGTCCGCGATTCTAGAGGAGTGCACGAAGTGGGAGCCTTAACGGCTCAAGCTAAACGAATGGAGAGTCTAGAATCAAAAGTGAATTCCCTAGAAAAGAGGATAACCTCGCAGCTATCATTCATCACGGCTGAGCTTAAAAATCTGAATGTGCATCGCCCATCTCCTTCAACAGATCTTACCGCACCCAGTTGCGACACTTGTGGGTTGGTAATGCACATTTCAAGCGTTTACCCTGGTAGATATGAGGAAGTTTCGGCGGTTTATCCTAGAAGGCAGAATCTGAAATGGGATCCTTACTCCAACACGTACAATGAGGGGTGGAAAGCTCACCCAAGATTTAGTTGGAGCAATGATGAAGGGAGAGCACCGAATAGATTTCAACAAGGAAGTGGAGCTGGATCTTCAAACAACCAGTTTCCCAATCAATATGCTTTGACGGTGCAAACAAAAGAGGACACCAGCCAGTTGCTGCACAGTATGATGACCTTGATGAAGGAAGAGAGGAATTCAAATGCCAACCAGTTTAACGCAATTGCGAATTTAATTCAGCAAGATTCCTCTAAGAATGCTGCTCGGTTTAGTGCCTTGGAAAAAAGAATGGAGCAATGGGAAACCAAGGCAGAGAACATGAACTCATATGTCACTCGGTTATGTAACAACTTGAGTGAAAATCAAGCTAGAAGCAGTGGAACCATTCCTTCCAACACCGTCATGAACCCCAAAAGCCTGAACGCAATAGCTTTGCGAAGTGGGAAGCAAGTGCAATTTGACATTCCGAAAGAAGAAGAATGCACCGAGGAAATTCAGGTTGAGGAAGCGCCTCAATTTAAAGAGAAGATTAAGAAATCGGAAAGTATGAAGGAAGAGAACTTATTGAAAGAAAAGAAGCCTACATCAAAGAACAAAGGAACTACTACAGAGAGTTCCAAGGACCAAGCTGAACATGGAGAATCAAGTAAGCAAGACGGCATGAGTAAGGAGGTGAATCTGAGAGACCTACCTTTTCCAAACTCATATTTGATGAGTAAGCGCATGAATGAGCTAAAACATGAAAAAGACATAATTGACTTATTTGGAAAGGTGGAAATAAATGTCCCCTTACTAGATTTAGTGAAGAGAGTTCCGACCTATGCTAAATACCTTAAGGATTTGTGCACGAATAAGAGAAAGTTTAGGCCGAACGAAAGGGTGCAAGTGAGCTCCAATGTGTCTGCCCTGTTTAAACCACAAATCCCGGTCAAATGTCAGGACCCTGGATCCTTTACCATTCCTTGCATCATAGGCAAGGTGACAATAGGAAGAGCCTTATTGGATCTGGGGGCAGCAATAAATGTGATGCCTAAATTAGTCTACAAAGCCCTAGGAGTGAAAAGTATCAAACCTACTTCGGTAGTTTTACAATTAGCTGATAGATCTTTTAGGCACCCCGTGGGCATCATTGAAGACATTTTGGTCCAGGTAAAAGGTTTAGTGTTTCCTGCCGATTTTTATGTGCGTGACATGTCTACTGAAGTTGTGCAGGACACCTCGTTGATTCTTGGACGACCATTCCTCAGGACAGCGAGCACAATGATAAGCATGAAAGAAGGTAAGATCACCATGGAGGTTAGTGACCAACAAGTAAGTTTCAACATGTATGAAGCTATGAAACACCCCCATGAGGATTATTCCTTACTTGGAGTAAATATGCTCGATACAGTTGTTGATGATGCATGTGCTGATTTTATGCAAACTTTGAATCCTTCCACTAATACTCTCTTTGGAGAAAATTATCTTGATGATATGGCAGGTGCACATTCGGGTATGGGAGTGGACATGGAGCTGCAAGGGAGCCGAGCTGTTGAGATGGAGCTTAGATACCAACCGGACGTCCATCCTGAGCTACAGGACCCACCATGAGCACCAAGTTGTTTCTCTTCCTGCATTTTCAATATATTTGTGCGTCTTACTTGGAATTGGCATGAAATTTTGTGTTGCATGAGTATGTTGATTAAGTGTGGGGGGAGAGACCCAAACAGTAGGATTAGTTTAGGTAGTTAGGTTTTAAGTTTTAATTTTCTAAAAAATTGACTTTCCCTTTTTAATCCTGGGACTTTTTGGATGCTGCAATGATGGTTGGTAGAAAAGATTAATGGATGATTGTTTAATCAGAGTAGATTGCTTGCAAAAATGCTTAGGATCCTTAGGATTTGTGTTTCTTTTTCGAGAACTTTCGCCGCGGTGTAGGATCATACGTCACGACATTGGGTAGTTTGCAGCTCCTCGCCGCGACGTCTCGTGCATCACTTCATACCTCGCGACGTGCTCACTTAAGTGCATCGCGACGAGCACTGCGTCCTTCGTCGCGAGGAGCATCACTTCGTGCGTCGCGACGTGCATTCAAGTTACGCAAACCCTAGACGGTGAAATCTCTCTTTTGCTCTTATTGCACGTCGGTCCTTCCTTTTATCCAGTGCCCTTTTCGTCTTTTCACCTTCGTGCCTTTCTGCATTTCTCCTCGCCGTTTCCTCTTCTTCCTTTCTTCCTCTTTCTCCTCGCACCGCATCCATTTCTGCTGCTTATTTCTCTCGTTCTCGCCTCCGTTCTCAGTGTCATCTTGTGCCCAGAGCCTCCGTCTTCTTCCTCCTCTTGCTTTCGATCTCTGTAAGTGTCTCATTTTCGTTCTTTTTCACCTTTTTTTGTTCTCGTTCTTAGTGGCTTAGCTTAGGGGTTTCGCGGCGAGTTTCACTCGTCTCATTGCGTCTGGAAATTGCCTCTCGTCGCGACGTAGGGCTCACCTTGTCGCGACCTACGTCGCGACGTGCCAAGTTTCATGCCTCGCCGCAACTTCACGTTGCGACGTCTGGCGTGCCTCGTCGCGACATGCAATTTGCTCGTCACGACGTGGGTTCAGAGAACTTGTCTCACCGCGGTGTCTTCCCATACGTCGCGACGAGGAGGCAATTTTCACCTCTTTTGCTTTATTGATTTTGTTGTGTCTTTAATTTCTGCAGGAAAATGCCTCGCACCAAGAATGTAAGCAGGGCCAAACGACCATCTTTCCCCTCCCATTTCTATCCTTCTTCGAGTTCACTCAAATTTTCCTCTGACCATCCTCTCTCACCTCGCCCAGCTACCTCTTCTGACCCTTCGGGATTTTCCTCAGAAAATCCCCTCTCACCCCAACCTTCCCACTCTTCCCATCAACCAGCCTCTCCAGCCCATTCCTCCTCTCCTTCGGTCGATCCGGAGTATACTGACCTGGTCGCGAAAATCGAGGCCAGGGCTATACTCAAGGAAAAACCCTTTCCTCTTAACTCTCACAACAACCCCTTCGTTCGCCAGCTCATTCAATCCCAGCTCTTCGGTTTAGCCCAACGTAGGACTTTTGGCAACACCACCTTCGTCTACCAATTCTATACCCATGCCCGTTACTCCGGCACCTTCGGAATTAACTTCCGAGGTGTTACCATTCCCCGCGCTTTCACTACTGTTGCTATTCGGGAACATTACCACCTTCCTCCCAACCCCCGCTGCCACTATGCAGAACTCCTCCATGAGTACCCTTGGGACAATGTCCTCAGCACCCTCTGTCCCGAGGGTGCTGAATGGTATCAACCCCGGGGCGTTCAACGATACATCCGACGTACAGACCTTCGCCCTGAGGCCCGTCCTTGGCTCCACTTCATCTGCAACAACATCCTTCCAACTTCCCACCTTGCCATGGTCCCCAAGGAGCAAGCTCTCTACATCTACCTTTTGATGGTCGGCTGGTCGGTCAACCTTGCTCAAGCCATCACCTCCGCCCTCCGCCAATCCCTCATGTCCACTAACCTCAACCATTCCCTTATCTTTCCCCACCTAATCACCGACATATTTCGGGCCTACCGGGTCCCGGAACTTCTGACCGATCATACTTTTGAGCCTGCCTGTTGGACCCCAAAATTTACTGAAAAGTTAAGACTAGTAAACGAGTAATTATCGATGATTATTTGGCAATTAGATATGTTTAAAGTAAAGGAAAATCCTTGAAATTGAAATGAAATGGGAAATATGGTTTAGATACAAGATGAATTAAATGTGGAAATATTAGAAGTTAAAAGCTGGAAAATGTAAGTTCATTGAGCATGCTCTAATGTTTTAGCCATAATTGGATCTCTAGTCATCCAAATTAGATGATTTTTGTTTTGGATTAAACTAGAGAGATAAGGCTACAAGTTGTATGATGAAATCAAGTTCTAATTTAGTCTTTAAGAGTATCAATTTTTCAGATGGAAATCAAGTGCAGGAAAAATGTTCTAATATAAGAACAGTCCAAAAATGTTTAGTGTATAAATTATGGATTATGGAACCAAATTAAATAATTTGGTTGTGTCATTAGAAAAATTAAGATATTGAGGAACATTTCCTTAGAAGGAAGTCCAAGCAAATTCCTTCAAGTTCATGATTAGAAAAGTCTTGAAATTTTGGAAAGAGAAGGCAAGGAATTAAATTAAATTGAGGTATTAATAAATTATTTTGTGGAATTAATTAGCATGTTACTGGGAGTAAATTAACATGTTAAATTGGGTAAGATCATATGGCATTAGTAATTTGATTTAATGTGTTAAGAAGATATAAGGGTTTTTGGGCTTAAAGGCTTTAGTAAGGCTCATTAAGGCTTTTTGGGCTTATGGGCTTGTGGGCTTTACTAAGAGGTATAAAAGGAGAGAAAAGAAGAGTGTCTTTCATTTGAGGGGAGGAAGAGATGAAAATTTAGAGAGAAGGGAGAGAGGTGTCGTGGAGAAGAAGAAGAGGAGAAGAAAGATGATGCTAGGGCTTGCTTTTCATGGAGTTCAAGAAGGATTTTGATGATATTTCATGAAGGAAAAACGTGGAGAATGATGAGATCTTCAAGATGAGCCAAGGAATCCTCATTTTGGTGAAAGATCAAGGTAAGGGCTTTTGAGTTTTGTTGAGTTTTTGATAGAGTTATGGTTTAGATAGCCTAAGAATGGTATGGGTTTAGTGATTTTAAGATCAATTTGGTGATTGCATGATTTGGGTTTCTCAATTGTAGAGTCAATTGATTTGGGAATTTTTTTGAATAGTGATGAAGGAAATCAAAGAGGGAAAGTGGAGCTAGAGGAATCAAGGACAAGGAAAGGCAAGAATAAGCAAGGATTAAAGGTGGGTTTCTTGTTTATAGCTTGAATAATAAGCCATTGATTTGTTTTCAAAAATCAAGAAATTAAAAGGTTTTCAATTGCTTCATAAATGATGCTTTTATTGCTTTTGGACTGAATTGTGAAAATGCTACATGTTTTGGTGCATGGGATGATTTTGTTCGAGTGTTACATGTTGTGATGCATGACATTTTGATGATGAATTATACATTGTGATTGATACATGAAAGGATTTCTTTGAAAAATTGCATGATTATGAACAAGTTTTCAAGAATGTGCCATTTGGGCACTCACTTTTCAAGTCATGATTATGTGTTATGTGGGTCTAGGGTAGTCCTCAAGAACCGTCACGTGCACGTTGACTCATGAAATAGGCTTCTCCCGCCTGCCCGATTGTGGCACGGAGCTCCTTTTAGGACTCCTCAAGAATTTGCCTACACAAGACCATTTAATGGAATTGTGTAGTGCCCATGAATATGGACTTACCCAAAACCATTATACTGTGCTATATGTTTATGAATTGTGACATGATGCATTCATGATTTATGAATAAGTTGAAAAATGCATGAATTGTGTTTTGTAATTTTGATTACTTAACAAGGATTTTGAGAAACTAGCGTTTTATGGATTCCATGATAAGAATTTTGAGAAACTTGTGTCTTGGGATCCAACAAGAGTTTTCAAGGACAAATAACTTTTCTAAAGGTTTTTGCTTGCTATTTGGTTATAAGCATGTAACCCACAGAGCTTTCGAGCTCACTCCCACTTTTTCCCCACTTTTAGGTTTGAACAAGTGATCAAGTGAAAGCAAGTCAAGACATTACCTTGGATTTGTATGTTTTGTTGTATTTTGGAATAATTGATGTAAAGCAAGACTCCGAATGTAATTTGAGAATTGTTGGGTTTTGCATGAATTGTATATGGGATAATGATATGGGTATATTGTTGGGTTTTATATGTTTTGTAATTTGGGTATTGATAGTGATTTTGTAATTTGGCTTGGAAATGCCAATAAAGTTGTAAACTCTTGATATATGATGTTAATGAAATATGGATGGGCATATGGATATGAATTATGAATTGTATATGATGATAACGAAATGTGAAAGTGAGTATGGATGATTGACAATATGGAATGTGAATTGTGTATAAATGAGATGGAGTTGAGCTATGGATTAGTTGAGGATAAGCTTAAATTGAAATAAACATGAGTTATTGGAATATATGTATAAGAGAGGCATTATGAAAAAGTAAGATAGAAATGTTTTGAATGATGAGTTGAGGTTTAATATGAAGAGTAGAATGAAATGAAGTTGAGGGTTGATGTATTCCAAGTGTTAGTTGAATTGATATGAATGAAGTTGTAATACAGTAAGTAATGTTGGGACATGTGGATTATAATGAATCAATTGGGATGAGATTTGAGAAATTGATGAAATGAACTTAATGTTTAAGTGATTATGAAGTGTATCGGCATTAGAATAAGTGAAATTTGAAGTTCATAAGTGTACATGATGTTAGGAAGATGATAGGATACATGAAAGTGAGGTTGAGGACTTTGGGGAAGCCCCATGTTAGTCCGTTTAACGGACTGTCTCGAGTCATCTGGGACCCCTTGCCTTCCCCATGTCTGTTAAAAGGACATAGGAGTCCGTTTAACGGACTGTCTCAGGTGAATTTGGACACTTTGGGCAGTGTGTGTCCGTTAAACGGACATGTATGACCGTTTAACAGACCTTCTCGGGTGAAAATTTCAGTTTGGCCAATTCATGTCCGTTAAACGGACATGTTCTGGAAAGATGATGGATTTTGACAATGTTAGAGGCCGAATCAGGATTTTTGGTCTTCATGAAAGTTGTAGGTCTAGATGTTATCTTTCCAAAGGTGTAAAAACGAAAGCATTTGGACACTTGTAAAGAAAGTTATGGAATTCTCTCCATGAGAGGTTAAAATTGAATTTGGGAATGAGCAGGGTCTAGTGTTTAGGGCATAACTCCCTCATCCGACCTCCAAATGGGGTGATTCTTGAGCCAATGGATTCATGAGACATTTATCTATCTCTCCATGAAAATTTGTATCAATTGGAGTTGAATTGATAGAGTTGAATTAGAACAAGTAAGAGGTCTGGTGAGAGGGCAAGATTGGGATTTGAGCATATTTTGGTATTTTGATGATATCTTGAGTTGTAGAACTCCAATTGAGGTGTTTCTTATGCCAAAATCAAACTAGAGACTTAGAGCTATGATTTATATGAAGAGGTCAAATCAAAATTATGATTTTAAGTTTTCCAAATTTCTATACGCACACCCAAGTGATGAGTTCAATCATAGTGACTGATTTGTATGAGCACGCTATTGAACAATTGTAATGAATTTTGAGATGTTATAAGATTGAAGATGTATGATTAATGTCTATATGGGTCCAAATAGATTAAGAATGAAAAAAAAAATTTGGAGACAAATGAGGGTTTAAATGCAATAACCCTACCAGGACATTACGCTCAAGTCTAATGTTTCCACAAGGAGGTTGGGTTCCGGAGACGGGATCCAACACTGCCCCTGCCTTCAAATATATCCGTCTCCGTGCCCCTCGTCACCTTCAACCTCAGCCTCCTCCCCAACCTGCCCCATCCCCTCCTTCCTCCCCCTCCCCACCTCCTTCCCCGCCTCCTATGGCTTCATCGCCCCTTCCTTCCGCTCCTGCCCCTCTCGTTGTTGCTTCTCATCCCGAGGCTCCGCCTCGCGAGGACGTTCCTCCTCCACCTTCTTCTCCTACCCTCCATCATCAAGTCGTCCTGCTTCGAGAGGATCTTCGGCGTATTGAGGCCCAGATGGCTGATGACCGCCTATTCTACCGCAACATGTTCACCTTGATTGCAGATCACCTGCAGCTCCCTCTTCCTCCAGCGGTCCCTGCTTCGTCGGCCGGCCCCAGTACCTCTTCCGTTGCTCCTCCGGACCCACCAGCTGATGATCCTCCGGCTTAGCATAGGCATTTTTGCTGTTTTCTTTTCTTGTCTTTTCTTTTCTTTTGTTGTATTTTCTTTTCTTTTCTGTAATTAGTTCTTTGGATCCTTACTCCTTTTGTACTCGCATTGTTCCAATTAATGATCAATCTCTACCTTTCTCTTCTATCTCGTTGTGCATGGTCACTTTCCTGCTTTCGTGGCTGCATTTTCATTGAAGACAATGTATGGTTTAAGTGTGGGGGAGCTGTTTCCCCTTCTAGCTATCTTATTGCATGCTTGTTGACAATTGTTTATGAATGTGTTGACCAATCTTGCCTTATGTTGATAAAAACTTGGTAAATTTTAAAAAAATTGTTGTCGTTCTGTTGTTCATCGCCGCGGCGACAGGTTACACGTCGCAACGAGGCTGCTGCTTCATCGCACACGTCGCGACGCACCATGTTGCACGTCGCGACGTCCCACCTTTTTCACAGAAATGACAATTATGCTGAATTTCTTTTACTCAAGTCAAATGTTCTCCACACTGGTCTTTTGTGGCTGTTGTGTACAAAGCTTTTATAAGTTTCAAAGAGGTGCTTGAGTTTTTGAAAATACCTTCCATTCTTTTAATGATAGTTGGAATTGGCGAAATCTTACTTTCAATGTTTTCAACACATAGTGAATGGAGGCATGCTAACAAAGTAGCACTTTAAGTTTTTGAGACTCGAGATTGTTCATGGAGACAATACCCTTGTTGGAAGGATGTTTGAGCCAAATTTTTCTTCAATATTTGTGTGCATCTGCTTATTTCATACTTCTCTAGAACTTGTGTCAATTCTTACTCAAAGCTTGATGGACTAGAATTTTGTTGATATGATTGAGGCGTTCCTTGTTCAACCCCTTTCCCCAAACACAGTCCATAAACACTTATCCCTTGCTAGCCACTTTGAGCCGTATTGTTTATGAGCACTTGCATGCATATTTATATGATGTTATTAGTTAATTTACATTTACAAAATAAATAAATAAATAAATAGTGTGTGTGTCCCAAAAAGGGACAGTGTCTCAAAAATAGACAGAAAAAAAAGAGAAAATGTTCTGTTTATACAAGTGTTATATGTTTATACTAGTGTTAAGATTTTCAGTTCAACTATTGACATCAGTTTCATAATTAGTGCATGTGTTCATACTATTCTTTCTTTCACTTCATCCATTCATTTAGCCTTCCGCACATTACAACCCTGAAAAGACCTCTTGATCTTCAAAATGATAGTCCTTGTAGTGGAGAAATAGAACTGACACAAGCTTATGGTAGGGGATGGATTGAGCAGATGGAGAGTAAAAATATCCCTAAACACAAGTGAGATGAGCGCAAACACCTGACCTTAAGTGACATCTCTTTTGTTCAATCTCTTGTACTTAGACTCTTTCAGTGTTTGTTTTATTAGCACTCTTTCAATTTGCTTTGGTTGGATTCTGAGAAAGTGAATTGCGTCAATTTCCTTTTATTGTTTTGAGCATGGGCGGTTTTTTCTTTTACACTTGTATTCTTTTTGACTCTTGTAAACTTTGTCCAGGAGTACAAAGGTCTAAGTGTGGGGGAATTTGATTGAGCCCAAGT
>JAOTAX010009224.1:0-12892 GCA_025629825.1 Erythroxylum guanchezii
GGTCTTTAGTCTCAATCTTTAAGGAAGATTCAGCTAAATTGACTAAAGAGATTGAGATAAAGAGGAAATTGGAGTTTGAGAAGAAGAAACCCTATCCTCAACAACAGACTCCTAGACTGATTGAAGAAGGAAAAAAGCAGAAAATTAGTTAGAAGAAGGGCACTCCTACTGTTGTTCAGAAGAAGAAATCAGTTGAACGCAGTCCAGCACAGGTCAATACTTCTCAACCTTTAAGAAAAGAAGATTTGAAAATCAAGACTATTGAAGAAATTCAACTTGTTAGGAGTAGCAGCTCTATCATTATTAAAGAAATCCCAAAAAGGTTGGTCAAGGTACAATTTCAACCAATCTTGGTAAATAGTGGTACTATGCATCTATTGAACAATGATGAGATAAGTATGTATGGTTTTCTACGGGATGAGGGAACCAAACTATACCCCACACAGATGACAAGGCAAAAGTATACTATCTTACTAATCACAAAGAGAACTGTGATCAAGGTTGTGCCTGACTTTCATCCAAGACCATACATTGTTCGCAATGAGGAATAGGGGAAGAAGAAATTGTACCCTGAAGGGTTAACAAGTGATCTAACAGAGGAACAGATCGAGGCTGAAGTGAGAAACATAGATGTAGCGTGCTATGAAGCTCAGCCTAAAAGAACTTATGTTTCCCACTACATTTCGAAGGCATCTGGAAGCAATTATGGTCAACGAACCACTGAAGACTCTTCTAAGGTAGTTGAAAGACTTACAAAAGGGCAGTACAGATCCATTAGGATTGGAGATGTCAGCTACTCAATAGAGACTCTTGTGCATCTAATTATGCACATCAGACCCCTGAGTACTGTGTCTTCAATTAGAGATGTTCTACAGCTATTCGGAAGACAAGTTCCACGACTAACCAACCCTAAAGACTCTGATCTCCCAGAATCGAACCTATCTGTCAAACCTCCTTCCTTTACAATCACTGAACCAGGTGTCATATATTCAGATGCATATACTACGATCGTTGGTCTTGAAATAGTATAGCAGAAGCATGATGAATACATTGAAGATAAAATTGATGATCTGTGTGCTTCTGCGGTGACTTGTATAAAGAAGTAGAGTATATTCGACAAGATCTCAAGTCACTCTGCACAGAAATAAGAGAAATGTTTTCTAAAGTTACGAAGCATTTGAGGTCATGATCTTTTTGATCAATAACAAATAGAGGGAGAAAGGTGAAAGGACAAAAGGAGAAAGAAGAAATGGCAAAGATAGGGGGAAGAAGAGAAGAGAAGAAAAAGAGAAGAGAAGAATAGAAGAAGAAGATATTGGCTACAATTTTTTGTGTATATAGTCGTCTAAGTGTATATCATTGTATTAATAATACTTTCTTTCTATGATTATTTGTTATCATCAAAAAGGGGGAGATTGTTAAGTCAAAATGACTTTACGATTAATAATTTTGATGAAGACCAAATAATGAGGCAAAAGAAAATAAGACGGAAGCAGATACAAAATGAGACGGAAGAAAAATGAGACGGAAGCCAACATGAGACGAAGCAAAATGAGATGAAAGCCAACACGAGACGAAGCAAAATGAGACGGAAGCCAAAATGAGATAAAAGAAAATGAGACGGAAGAAAATGAGACGGAACCAGATATAAAAATGAGACGGAAGAAACTAAGACGAAGACCTGATACCACGTCAAATGATTAGTCAGTTTGAGTTAGTTACAAAACTCAACTGAATAACTGATTCTTCAAAGATCAAGAATCAAGAAGAAAGAAGCAGTTATCAAGAAGCGGTTGAAGATGAAGGATATAAATACGAGTCGGAGTTGAAGACTGTAGAAGTTAGTGAATTTTACAAAAGAAAGAAATTCGAAAGCTAGAAATATTATTCATTGTGCTAAACTCTAGAGCTACTACTGTCTGTAACAAAGCTTAAAACATCTTTCAGTAAAAAGAAGTAAAACAGATAGCCTGAAGAGGCTAAGTGTGAAAAGAATACTTGTTATAAGAGACCTGAAGAGGCTGGGCAAAAAGAATATTTGTAATTTTGAGAAGTTTAGTGAAATCTTAGAAAAGATTCTGAGGAATGGACGTAGCCCACAGTTTGGGGTGAACCAATATAAATCTTCTGTGTCGATCTTTACTCTCAACTTTCAACTCTAAACTTTTACTCTTATTGTGTTATACAAATGCTTAAAAGCGAATTACAATATTTCGTGATATGTTTACTAAATAGTTCTGAAAAAGCAAGTTCTTTTAAAAAGGGGATTATTTTTTAAAAGAAAGGGGATACACAATTCAACCCCCCCCCCCTTCTTGTGCGTTTTGTATATCAAATATTAAGGCTGTACTAACATGTGATTTACTTCATGGTATTGATTTGAAAAAGATTGATGGAAAGAAAATGAGGGATCGGTTGGAAGAGCATGACTTAGTTATGAACATACTTCGATATTTTGATGATATCTTGATCTGTAGAGCTCCAAATGAGATGGTTCTAATTTCAAAATAAACTAGAGACATAGACCTACAAATTTTCTGAAGAAGTCAGTGTGTGATTTTTGTGTTTTAACTAGTGGGGCACGCCACCCTTGTGGGATGACGGCTAATGAGGGTACATTGAAATAACCGTATAGGTTAATTTGCTTTTGTGTTATGACTCCGGATGTTGGGCTCTAGAAATGGGGTCCAACAGATGTGGTATCATAAAGGCTAGGTTTAGGAGTATCCTAGGCATGAAATGGGTAGTCCAAGACATGAGATTAACACGCATTGTTTTAAATGAACAACTTGCATTGTTTTGAATTGTTTTACATTATTTGAAATTATTTTGCACGAACTAAAGATTTTTAAATGTTTTAAAATTGAATGAGTGATTATGCCGCCTCGAAAGAGAACTCGAGGAGCTACGACTCTATCTCACTCTCGCCAAGGGAGCATGGATGAATCCTATGTTCCACAAAATACGGGGACACATTTTGCTCCTGATTCTGAGGCACCTAGTGTGCAACATGAAGTGCCACCGCCTACTCCTCCTATACCTCAAGTAGACCCTTTGGATCCACAGTTCTTTCAAGCCTTTGCTCAGGCTTTCTCATATGCCATAGGCCAAGGGTCACAAGCTTCGATGCCAGCTCTAGTGGAGAGGAGTGGACCGTATGATAAGCTCCGCAAGTATGGACTTATGGATTTCAATGGGACTACTAATCCTGAAGAGGCTGAAGCATGGTTAAAGAGGACCGAGAGAGTCCTGAATCAAATGAAATGCTCTGATAAAGAGAAATTGGACTATGCAGTCAGCTTGCTGCAGGGAGATGCACTCCACTAGTGGGAATCAGTGTCTCGTAGTCAGATTATGCCTCTGGTACTGTCATGGAGAGATTTTGTGAAAGTTTTCAGGAAAAAATACCTTTCGAGGGTTTATGTTCAAGAAAAGGCTAGGGAGTTCCTGAATCTCACACAGAAGGACATGAGTGTGAGTGAGTACGAGCTGAAGTTCACCCAGCTGTCATATTATGTGGTCAACATTGTGGCGAATGAGGTGGACAAGTGCTGCAAGTTTGAGAGAGGGCTTCATTGGGGATCAAGGAGAAGGTGCTGATCCATAATTTATGTGACTACCATTTATTGGTAGATGTGGCCCTCTAGATAGAGAAACTGTAGAATATCAAATATAAAGTTAATAAGAAGAGGAAGAGATAGTAACAGTCTACTAAGAAGGGGATGAGTGCTCCGATGCCAAAGAGTAGTGTGAGGAGCTTTCGCTCCCAGAGCGAAGTGGGGAGTAGTGGCTCTACCAAGAATAAACAAGTGAAGGCAGTTTCAGTGCAAACCTCAATTGTAGGAGGCAATAGAAGGATGGAGAGGAGTAATCACATGAATACTAACCCCCAATGTGAGAGCATTATGGGAAATTTCACAGGGGAGAGTGTTTCAAGTTACTTGGAGCATGCTTCTGATGCGGAGGGAAGGGACACATGATCAGGGACTGTACCCAAGCAACAAGGTAAGAGCGATCACAGTTGCAAGCCCTAAAGAGAGCAGAAACAGTAGGGACCAGACTAGTCGCGAAGGTGTTCAGTTTTGGAGCTGCAAGGAAGGTTGTTCCTCCAGGAAGGCCAAGGGTCAGGCTCAGGCTCAGGCTTAGGCTCAGGTAAGGGTGTTCGCCATGATCAGAGAGGAAGCTACCGCCACACCTGAAGTTGTCACAGGTATGGAGAGGAGTAGTCACGTGAATACTAACCCCCAATGTGAGCATTGTGGGAAATTTCATAGGGGAGAGTGCTTAAAGTTAGTTAGAGCATGCTTCTAAAGTGGAGAGAAGGGACACATGATTAGGAACTGTCCCTAAGCAATAAGGTAAGAGGGGTCGCAATTGTAAGCCCCAAGGAGAGCAGAAATAGTGGGAACCAGACTAGTCACTGAGGTGGACAGTTCTAGAGCTACAAGGAAGGTTGTTCCTCCAAAAAGGCCAAAGGGTCAGGGTCAAGCTTAGGCTCAGGCTCAGGCTCAAGCTTAGGTTCAGGCAAGGGTGTTTGCCATGACCAAAGAGAAAGCTGCAGCCGCACCTGAAGTTGTCATGGGTATGGCTCAGTTATTTAATTATGAAGTATATGTCTTGATTGATTCTGGTTCTATGCATTCATTTGATTCTGCAAGCATGGTTTTACATGATGTGAATTTGGTGCCATTGGATAGCCCCTTGATTTTTAGCACTTCTTTAGGGAGGAAGGTGATAATAAGTCAAGCATATAGAGACTATGAACTGGTTATTGAGGGTGCTAAACGGGTAGTAGACTTATAGCCTTTGGAGTTGAAGAGGTGTAAATGTTATACTGGGTATGGATGCCATGGAGAAATATTGTGCAAAGTTACACTGTAGCCTCAAGGAGGTAGAGTTTGACTTTGGCAATGGTGAGAAGGTGATTTTCATAGGAGATAGGAGAACTCCATCAACCAGAATTGTTTCGACTTTGCTCACCGATCGGATGATGAGAAAAGGGTGTGAAGCCTTCTTGGCACACATCGTGGACACTGATGTAAATGAAGAAAAGTTAGAAGATTTTTTGATTGTGAGGGAGTTTCCAAACATGTTTCCAGAGTACTTACTTAGTTTGCCACTGGTGAGGGAAATCGAGTTTGTCATTGACTTGATTCCCGGAACCGGACCCATTTCTATACTACCGTATAGAATGGCTCTAGTTGATCTAAAGGAGCTTAAGGAACAATTAGAAGAACTGTTAAAGAAGGGGTACATAAGGCCAAGTTTGTCACCATAGGGAGCGTCGGTTGTTTTTGTTAAGATGAAGGATGGGACATGGCGCATGTGTACTGATTACCGGAGACTCAACAAGGTGACTGTTAAGAACAAGTACCCTCTGCCTCGGATTGATGATCTGTTTGACCAGTTACAGGGAGCAAAGGTCTTTTCCAAGATTAATCTCAGGTCAGGCTATCATTAGCTCAGAATCAAGGAGTCTGATGTAAGCAAGACAGTCTTTAGGACTCGTTATGGGCATTACAAGTTCCTAGTCATACCATTCGGACTAACCAATGCTCCGGCTGCATTTATGGATCGTATAAATAGGGTCTTTAAGAAGTATCTGGATCAGTTTGTCATAGTATTTATAGATGACATTTTGGTCTATTTCAAGAGTGAAGAGGAACATGAGGAACATCTCAGGATAGTGTTGCAGACACTAAGGGAGAAGGAACTTTATGCCAAATTCAGCAAATGTGAATTCTGACTTCACGAATTGATTTTCCTTGGACATATGATATCAAAAGATGGGGTGCATATTGATTTGAGGAAAATTGAAGCAGTGGTGAATTGGCATGCACCGAAGACAGTGGCAGGAGTGAGAAGTTTTCTGGGTTTGACAGGGTATTATAGGAGGTTTGTGGTAGGATTTTCTATGATAGCTACTCCGATGACCAAGTTATTGAGGAAGAATCTGAAGTTTATCTACAGTGATGAATGTCAGAAGAGCTTTGAGGAGCTTAAGCACAAATTGACAAGTGCTCCAATCCTGACTTTGCCTATAGGAGATGAAGGTTATACACTTTACAGTGATGCTTCAAATAAGGGTTTGGGTTATGTGTTGATGCAAGAAGACAAGGTAATAGCTTACGCCTCGTGACAGCTAAAGCCTTATGAACTGAATTACTCGACCTATGATCTAGAGTTAGTAGTAATGATTTTTACGCTAAAGATTTGGAGACATTATTTGTATAGGGTTCAGACAAGGATTTTTACAGGTCATAAAAGTCTCAAGTATTTGCTAAGCCAAAAGAAACTGAATTTGAGGCAGAGAAGGTGGTTAGAGTTGCTTAAGGATTATAACCTGTTGATTGAGTACCATCCAGGAAAGGCGAATGTGGTAGCAGATGCCTTGAATAGGAAATCCTCTATAGCTTATGTTCAAATAGTTTATCTACCGTTATTAGAAGAAATGGCAAAGCTTAGGATAAGCTTGAAACAGGAGGAACCAAATTGTATTCTTGTTAATTTCAGAGTGAGACCGATACTCAGGGAGAAAGTTAAGGAGTTACAAGTACAGGATACAGAATTGAGTAAGCTCCGAGAAGAAATTCTTAATAGCAAGAAATCTGAAGTACTAGTGAGGGATGATGGACTATGGTTCTCAGAAACAAACTTTGTATTCCGAATGTCATGGAAGTAAAGGAGGAAATATTGGATGAGGCATATAATACACCTTATGCCATGCATCCCGGTAGCACCAGGATGTACAGAGATCTAAAAGAGCATTTATGGTGGAAAGGCATGAAGAGAGATGTAGCTGAATACGTGAGCAAGTGTCTAGTGTGTCAGTAAATTAAGGCTGAACACCAAGCACCTTTTGGCAAGTTAAGGCCATTGTCCATTCCTGAATGGAAGTGGCAAAGGATAACTATGGATTTTCTAATGAATTTGCCCAAGATCAGTAAGAAGCATGATGCTATATAGGTTATTGTTGGTCAGTTGACGAAGTCAGCCCATTTTCTGGCAATTAAACAGACTGATTCTCTGCATGTGCTAACAAAGAAGTATATTGATGAGATAGTGAGACTTCATGGAATTTCTGACTCTATAGTTTTTGACAAAGATCCTCGGTTTACTTCGAGATTCTGGGGAAACTTACAAGAGGCTTTGGGAAACAAGTTGAATTTTAGCACTACTTTTCATCCTCAAACAGATGGCCAATCTGAGAGGACCATTAGGACCCTTGAAGGAATGCTCAAGGTATGTGTGATGGATTTCAGAGACACTTTGTTATGCCCTGATACCCCCGGGATGATATTGTGAGCACCACATAAACATAACATAACAAACCGAATGCGAAACATTTCGTGGAAACATAACATTCAAAAATAAACATTCTAAAGCATATAGAACACTTTATACATGCATTACCAGAATCTCAACAAACATACATTGCATATCATAAATTCAGAAAACAACCTGAATTAAGGTTATTACAACCCATCAAAAAAAAAATTCAGCAGTTATAGGCATCAGATACAAGTCCAAAAACAATCTCAAAATACATATGAACAAAACAAAAATCAGACTCATTTGGCCATTGCAGTTGTCATTTTCCTAGTTCCTACACCCCTCTTTCAGAACCTACACGGGGCAAATCCACCTTGCTAAGCATATAGCTTAGTGAGTAATAACTAAACTATAAGTCAACAACAAATATAGAAATTTAGAACAAAACAAAGTTTTATAAATAACAGAATTGTTCAACACCAGAGGGCATAAACCCTTCAAAAATAGAATATAATTTAGCTTATGCCAAAATCAAACTGATATCAGAGTATAAGATCATAAGACTGCTAAATCCATTTATAGAAGCGGGTAACAGGACTTATACAGAAGAGGCCAAAGTCTCGATATTGAAGTGTCACAGAAGAGTCTGAAGTCTCGACACCTAAGTGTCACTATTAGAAGACACCGAAGTGTCAATAATAGAAGACACCGAAGTGTCAATAATAGAAGATACCAAAGTGTCATAGAAGCAGCTGCAGACCCTTCTAGGCATACCTATTTACCCACAACTAGGACTTAACATACTAAAAAATAGAATATCTGAAATCCAATTTACATTACAATCAAACAGCTTTGCAAATCATTCAGTGGATCAAAAGCAGAAGCAAACAGAACAGTCAAAGAAAAACTATCAAATTTGACTATCTAAATTATTTACAAAAATTACAGTCTAAATTACTTACAAAATCTCCCTGTTGTTTTATTACCTTGACGTCCCAGCAATATCTAGAATCGGTCGCTCCATGGGTTCCTCTAAAACATTTAATACAAACACATATCATTATTGTGCACAATTATAAATTCAATTATGCACATTCATGTATACTGAATATGTATGATGGATGTTCAAGACAAATTCCCAGGCTTCTTATCCTTAATCTTGTCACATTGTCAATCATGTGAAACCGTACTCAATTGCTCAATCCAAATTTATTTCACAACCAACTTTTGGGTTCACTTTGTTCAATTATTCTCATCAAGAAGGTCAACTAATTAGGTAATACTTCCTTCTAAAAATTTATTCTTCTTTGTCTTAAGTTTCCAATGATACCAAGTTCATCTAATTTAGTTTAGTATATTGAAAGTTATACTCAAAAGATTTCAGACTGTTCTTAAGCTTCAACATAATTCTTATCTCAAATTCCAATCAGATTCTAAAATTCTTAGAGGCATAATTAGAATTCCATCACTTCAGACAATTTGTAGTTTTATGACTCTAGTTTAATTAAAAACAAGAATCACTCATTTGGAAGTCCACAGATCCATATAAAAGTAAATTACAGAAGTATGTTCAGTAAAAACATCCCAGTTATCATACTTCAATACAATCACACTTTCATCTCAAATTCCTTAATCAATTCAATTCATAAAATATTAATTTTTGATGGAGATGAAGTTAAATGTCATATGAATCTATTGGTCCAAGAATCAAGTCATTTGGACATCAGATGAAGAAGTTATAACAAAAAGATTGAAGGATGTTCAACAAAAATCCCTTCAGAAAAGTTAGATGAAAGTATGCACGATCGCAAGTTTCACCTTAACTCGCGAAAGTCGTAGTCATGCAAAAGCACGATTGCAACATTTGCCAAATCCCTGAAGTTGTGGTTGTGCTTTTTCATGATCATGACTTTTGACATTTTTTTCCAAATACATGACGATGCTTTGCTGTTTTCCTTGAAAGCACGACGGTGCTTTTCTCTTCTCCTTCTTCACTGATTCTTTTCTCCATTTCCTTCCAAAACTCTTTCATTTCTAGACTTATTCACTTCTAAAATCATCTATTCAGCATTTCAATACTCACCATAACCTCAAAACAATTCAGAAATAATCATCCACTTCAAATATCACAAATCCGAAATTCCACTTCTCCCTCTCTCTCTCTATTGTAAACTTTCAAATTCTCATATTTTCATCCAATGCATATTCTTTCATTTTTATCTACTCTTGCACTTCATTTAATTCCTAATCTAGTTCAAAAATCATCCACCACAGATCAAAATTCAAAAATTACTCCAATCCAACATCCATTCCAGACAATGTTAAACAATTCCTACTTCTCAAATCAATCATCCAATTTATTCATTACCGAAACCATAATTCACAAATCCATGCATGCATGTTTATTTCTACACTGTAAAACAAACATCATCGAAACTAGTTACATGATTCAGCTATAATTCTAGCAATGAGAGTGAATCTAAAAACACAAAGAACACAACAATTTGTTATTCGGTGAGAGTTTCTTCCCAATGAAGAACACTAAAGGGAACATTCCTAACTCAAAACATCAGATTCGTGTATGCTTTGCATGTCATTCACGTGTCACTGTTCATGTGTGCCATATGTCTCCACATATTCACCATTTTTCATAATATCAATTTTCCATTTGTCACATATGTATTATTGCCACGTGTCACACTAAGATTGGTCCATAAAAATCAATATTTTTCCAAAATTCACCAAAAATTCCAAAATACCCTAAAAAATCCCACAATTGCCAAAACACATTTTAATCACTTTTACTAACAATATTCAATTATACAAAGCATAAAATGTACTGAATTTCCTTAATATTCTAACCCCTAGTACGGGGTGTTACATGCTTGGGATGAACACTTGCCATTGATCAAATTTGCTTATAATAATTTGTACCACTCGAGCATTCATATTGTAACATCTCGTTACCTGCAGGGAGGCTAGAATAGTAAGTAAGAGTGCTCAATGAAGGCGTAGAATTTGCATTTTCATGCTTATGCATAATATGCCATACACATATACATGAATAGTGAAAGTTTTGCGCATGAAAATAATTGTACATGCATTTATGAATGATTCCAGATAGAATTATATTGAATTGGGATTTTTGGGAAATTTGTGAATTTGGAATTTATTTATATTGAAAATATTATTGATTAGTGGAAATATTGTATTTGTGAATTTGGAATTTATTTATATTGAAAATATTATTGATTAGTGGAAATATTGTATTTGTGAATTTAGGTGAATTTAGGATTTACTTTCGGAATTTATAGAGTATTGTGGAAAATAGGGAACAAGAAATCAAAAGAAGATTTGGAGATAGTTGGATTGTAAAGATAGAATTAATGGAGTTAGTTTCAAAAGAAACTTAGTTAGAGTTGGACCTTAGGAAAAGTGACAAGTGTAAAGTTGCCTTTATTATTTTTTAGAAGTAAGTTTGAGTTATTCGAGAGTTAAAAAGGGGTTAGAATTATTTCGTAAGCTTCCATCTCTTTCGTAACACACAGAGTTTTCCATCAAACACCTTTTGAGGAATTTCTCTACTTTTCCTCACCCCACACATCTATCACCACTGCTAATTGTCTTTTCTACCTAAGAAAAACTAGAAGTTGGTTATTTTTCTCAACAAATAAGTAATTCTGTATAGAGTTAGGGCTTGAAGATAGTTGAAGCTTTTGGAGTCTTCATCAAGTAAGTAGTGAATAAAGTTGTTAAAGTTGTAGATTTTTGAAATAAAGTTGATGAATTTATTGTCAATGCATGATCATGGCATTTACATTCATTTATATTCTTGATCACTGTGTTAAGAGGATGAAAATTGTGGATAGGGTGTTATTTGGTTTTTGATGAATTGTTAGTGATCAGATGTTGTGGAAATGCTTCTTGGAGTTGAAGTAGCAGTGAAATGGTGTATAGGGTTAGTGTAGAAGATTAAAGTTTGGAAGGTGAAACATGCTTTGTTTCTTCACTATGCATATATGTATGAAAATATAGGTGTTTATACGTGAGTTGATGAAAACTTAGAGTTATACAAGAAAAAGGTTTTTTAGTTGAGGAGTATAGATGGTATCGTCTGTGAAGAAGTATCGTCTTAGGTTGACTTCTGCTTCGTCTTAAGTTGACCATTTGTATCGTCTTAGGTTGACTTCTGCTTCGTCTTAAGTTGACCATCTGTAACATCTTAGGTTGACTTCTGCTTCGTCTTAAGTTGACCATCTGTAACGTCTTAGGTTGAATTTTGCTTCATCTTAAGTTGACCATCTGTATCATTTGTGATGACGTCATATCGTTTTAAGAGTTGCATCGTCTTAATTTGACTTTACTTCGTCTTAAGTTGACTCTGATTCGTCTACCTTTTGCTTCGTCTACTTCTTTGTTTCGTCTGCCTTTTGCTATCATCTGTTCTTTGTTTCGTTTGCCCTTTGCTATTGTCTGCTCTTTGTTTCGTCTACCCTTTGCTACCGTCTACTCTTTGTTTCGTCTACCCTTTTTGCTACCATCTGTTCTTTATTTCGCCTGCTCTTTGCTATCGTTTGCTATTTGTTTCATCTACTCTTTGTTATCTTCTATTCTTTGTTTCGTTTGCTTTTCGCTATCGTCTGCTTTTTGCTTCGTTTTATGTAGACAGAACCTTGTTTGATCCGTTCAGCCATAACTTTGTCGTCCGACCTCCAAATGACCTGATTTTTGAAGCATTAGATTCCTAACACATTTCTATATCTCTCCATAGAAATTATAGCTTTTTTTGACTCGAAAAAGATTAATCTTATCAAAGTAAGGGTAGCGGTTGGAAGAGCATGAACTGGATATTTTACTAAACATGTTCCTATATTTTGATTATATCTGGACCTATAGGATTCCAAATGAGATGAATTTTTATTTGAAGTAAACTAGAGATATAGGCAAACAGATTGTCTCAAAAAGTTGAATTATGATTCAGTCTCTAAGATGTTGAACTTCTGGATGGAAGGTGCATAGTACACTATTTTTAGACATGAACAACCTGATAATGTTTGAGGTATATCTTCCAAATTACTAAACCAAATTGAGTGATTTTGGTGTCAATGGAAAGATAAGACATAGAGGAACACTTTTCTAGAAGAGCGTTTGTCCAAATTATCTCATTTTCACCTTCTGATTAAACATGAACAGTAGACCCGAAGGGGGTGTCTTAGAAAAATCTGAAGTGATTAAATGAGAAATGAATTGCGATTTTAAAGGTTTTAATGAGGCATAAACCTAAGTATTAATTATACTTAGATGAGTTTTGATATGGGAATGATTTTGTGATGATATTGATGGTAAGATACCCGGGATTGTCATGAACATGCATTATACATAATTCATTTCATACATGTGCATTATTGAATAATTATAATTGTGCATATTGTGATATTTGTGTATATTGTTTGATATAGAGGAGCAACTAGAACGTCAACCTCTAGATGTTGTCGGAACTTCCAGGCATTAGCTTTGGGAGTAACTAGTGAGTAACCTAGACGGTTTCTCTCAATTATTGTTTGCTTAAATTATGCTCTGAATGATAAATGAATGTGTTTGATTGTTGATTCTGGACAAA
>JAOTAX010009271.1:0-12885 GCA_025629825.1 Erythroxylum guanchezii
ATTAAGTATGTTTGAGGAAGTTATCGATTTGAGATGATAAATCTTGAATACGAATTATGGTTAGATATATGTAGTATTGTGTTATGGAAAAAAGAATATAGAAATGATATGAGACATTAAGCTTCATGATTTGACTGGATTACGCTCTCGTTGTACGATGATCAATAATGCGCACACGTTTTATGATTCAAGGGTTGGGTTCTGGAAACGGGACCCAACATGTTTGGTACCAGAGCAAGGAGAGATTACAAGGGACAACGCTCAAGTACGACATTATTTTGTTAAGAGTTGGATTCCGGAAATGGGATCCAACAGAATCACAATTCAACTTTTTCATATGATTTGTAGCCTTACGTCTCTTGTTTACTCCAAATTAAAAATCATCTCATTTGGATCTCTATAGATCAATATATCATCAAAATGCTGAAGCATGTTCAGTAAAACATCCAACTCATATTCTTCCAACCGAAACCCTCACCTTAGTTCAATCAATCTTTTTCAAATTAATCTCAAAATCCATAACTTTTCATGAGACATAGAGGAATGTGTTACAAATCCAATGGTTTAAAAATCAGGTAATTTGGAGGTCGAACGACAAAGTTGTGGCCAAAATAGTGAAAGATGTTCAGGTCTGAAGGGAGGCTTGCAGGTTGCGATCGTGCACATGCACGACCGCGACATCGTGGGTGGTCCTGCGCAGTCGCGATCATGCACAGTGGACCTTCACAACCTTCTCCTCTCTTCCACTGACATCAGAACTTCAAATCTCCATATCGTTTGCTACAAATATTGGATTAAGGTCATTCAAAGACCTTTCGAAGAAGACTTCTAGACTTACAACTTCCATGAAGACCTCAAAAACAAATTTTACCTCTATAAGAGTTAAAATTTCAGTCAAAGTGGCTGTCTCGAAAGTTCCATTCTAAACAACATCCAAACTTCTACTGATCATATCTTCCAACTCCATTGTCCAAATATTTCATACTTTATATCATTGGAAAGCAAAAAGGATAAGCTACAACTTTTATGCAGACAATTTTATCAAAATCTCTCTAGATCAACCCAAAAAAATCATAGAAGTTTCAGATCGAAAATCTAACTCTCCACTATTCATTCTCAAAGAATTTTCAGTCTTCCACTTTCCAAATTCCAACACTTTAATTTTTTATTTTTTTCTAGTTTTTCTACTCTAGTTCAATCAATTCATTCACCATAATTTTTTACTACTCCAAAATATACAAGTTTAGTCAAAAATCATCAAAACCAAGAATTCATAATCAACCTATTCATGCTCTATTACTTTTCTACATTTTCAACTTTCATGCTCAATCACTATTCTTCCTCTCAACTTCCATTTAAACTCAATATCATCCATAAAACTATTATAGTCCATGCTTGATCGTGAACATTAATAACGGAACGTACACACCTATACCCACTCATCATCAACTTACTACATTCACTACCTAAATCTTGTATATCATTTCAAATTCAAGAATTTCCCTTTTTCTTTACTCATAACTAATCACTAACAATTTCTCATTTAATAGTTCGAACTTCCAAGAAAAGTTCAGGGTCCAACAATTCTGACCTAAACACATTCTAAATGATCAAATTAACGGCTAAACACATATCAGACTATGCCCTAAAACACGAATCCATTTACACTTATCAATCTACATCCTAATAGATTCTTAATCAAACACAAAAATCCTACAATAAAGAAACAATAACATAAGAAATAAGGTTGCATTATTATGTCTTGAATCTTGAATGTTCCTGATGAATCCTTTGATTTTCTCTCTTGGATTGTTTTCTCATTAATTCTAGATGCTTTTCATCAACTTCTAATTACTTTTTTCAGCGTTTCATATTTTTTTCGTACTCCTCTTTTAAACAAGAAACCCAAGAAATTCTAACAAACGTAAGCTCAATATAGGATCATGTTGGCCCTCATGTAGCTTTATACCCCTTTCAACTTCTTTTCAATAAAAATTACTTTTACATAAGTTAAGAATATAAGATCACATTTCTCTTGTGTTAGCTAATATAGGTAGAACATGGTAAGATATTGACAAATGAATAGAGAAATAGAATGACCTCTTGTTGAATATGGTAAGAATATAGGTTGCTGTAACAACCATATTGTTCAGGTGGTAACCTCTCTTAAGAATTGAATATGGTGTCTTAGAACATAGGGAGTAATATGGTACTGTGTTGGTACTTTATTTTGGTCCTTAAACTAAAATCTACCAACGTTTCCAGGTTGACTCAAAATTTTCCAAATTTACTACTTCATTAAGAGAATGAATCAAGAATTAAAATAAAATACAAGTCAATTTAAGAAACCAAAGCCTATCAAAACATCAAAACACAAAAATCATGCTAAAAATACAGTGCAATAAGCACTTATCAAGTTCTCCCATAAACATTTTCCAATCATCAAGCAAATCAAATTCATTACTTTTAACTTAAATAGTATGTAATTATTGGAAAACATTTAATAAATTAATCACATCAACTAAGATTCTCCATTTTCATTTGATTGTAAAGCTTATCAAATTGATAGGCATTTAGCTACTTGCATTAAGTCATAAATCAATTCAATTCAATCCATAACCTTCAAATTTTAACTTAATCAACAAAATTCAACTTAATGCACAAAATGAACATATATGAGAAAGATGTTTCAACTTGCAAACTTTTTATATACCTTATTAAACATTAGCTTTAACATTAAACAGGAGAATTTAGAGTTTGTTTGAAAATTCATATAACCTTTTAACGAGAGATTAAAAAACTTGTCATGTATACTCTCAATTACTCAATTAGGGCACCATTTCAAATAGCTTTTAATAACCCTAATTTAAACCTATTTACTTGGTTTGAAGCATGTCGAGTAAATTTGTTTTATGCTTATTCATTCAAATTATTAATTTATTTTTCATTTTTAGGATTATGAAAATTCTAAATAAGAATTCAAATTTAACTCTATTATATGCAGAACTTATACAAAAAGTATCATAGTATAGATTAAATATCCATTCTCAAAACTAATAAAGCAAATTGAAACTAATTTAATTATCAAAACATATAAAAAATTTTGTAAACAAATTAATTCATAATAACAATCAAACTTATAATGATTTATCTCATTCAATAGTATTTCAAAGTTAAAATATTTTCCAAAATTGCTCCCGATTAAGTAACTCATAACAAAATTGATAAGCCTAAACATCTGAATCCCTCAACATTATCCTTAATGAACATAATATGCAAGAAAAATGGAAATAAAGAAATAAGGGGAGGAAAAGCAAAAAAGGAGAACCGGTACTTCCTTGACACAAAATAAGAGAACATAAAGACATTGAATTCACTTAATACTCATTTTCCATTACAATGTTGTTCTACATAATCATAATATCATACATATTAAAAATGCAATAAAAATAGTGATAATATTAGTCGTAAAACTTGAAATAGTCCTATTGAAATTTTTTTGGTTAGGTATTTTCCTTAAGCACAAACAATAAAGATTAGGAGTGACATCTTTTCCTTTAAAAAACTATAGAGTTATATGTTGTATAATATTTGGGAAAGGTGCAAGGATTTATTGAGAAAGTTCCCATATTATGGACTTGACATAGTGGATTGAGTTATTTATCCAAATAGTTGAATGATTCATTTTTAAATGGATTTACCAATTTTTAATCTTCTAAAGAATGCAAGTGTTGATTAAGAATATCACCATCAAGAATTACCAATTATGGGATTTGAGGCTAAAGCCAAAATCAGATTATCTATAATATTGTTATGTTGACAACATTGGAGGTAAAGTTGAAAACATTAAGTAAAAAGCTTGATAGTATGAATTCGGCAGCTCAACTTACACATGTAATGATTTGTGAAATTTATTTCAATTGACCCCTAAGTCATGCATCTCAAGCACATAACAACATAGGGTAGCTGACTAAGTGTAACATACCACTCTCATAGAGCATATGCCCGACATACCAGAGGATATTTCAGAACTTAACCTATAGAAATGGCACATTAAGACAATCACATTAACACATTTTAAGGCGTCACACATATCATAAGCAAACCAATATTGATTTTGGTCCATTTCATTTACAAACATATGTAGTCGTAAATGTCATTACATTTCAAAATTCACATGTACATTTTACAATAGTTAAGAAATGCTATTTTTGATGCATAATGACTATATACATCCGCAGGCACAACTGATCTTGACCATTAACTCATGTCTAAATGTAGTAGCTATACTCCAACTAGACTAGCTAGATCTCTTCTGAACCTGAAAAACAATGTTAAAATTTTAATGAGTTTGCGAAAATCAGTGAGTGAACCATCATCGATGTTCACTCCAGTCAGAACACAAAGTCAAGTATATAACCAAGTTCCAAAAGTTTAACACATCATCCAATATCAAATCCCACATCACATTTTGTCATATTTGATCAAGTATAAAGATAACATGTATACAAACATTTCATAACACTATTTTAAAACAATCCATTAATTCACCTCAATGATTCATGTCATACACGTAATGTTATATATATGCAAATGCACACATGACTCCATTTTTATTTTACTTTGTTGTGATCGAGCGTCCATTTACTGTCTCGTATCCATTGTGAATATTGGGCTCATTATTAACTAAGCATATGGCTCTTTGTGTACAATACTTGAGCTTCAAGCTCTTTTTCACGTTGGTCACTCCGGTCATAACTCCTTTATCTAATCATGCATATCAATGTAATGGATTGCATCAATTCACATAATATGCTATCAATACTTTCCATTCAATGTGTTAATTTCATTTATCACATTCTTCAGACCTGAGTTCTACATTCAACACTCAGTTAAGTACACATTCCACATTACACAAACAATTTGAAAACACTTCCATATACAATCTCAAGTATCAAACTCCTCAGACTAACAATGTTCAGAATCATAGCAATCTTATAAGTAACCATTCAATAATTGAAAGTTAACCAAAAACAAGTCAATCATAGCTAGAAACATCTAGGTTAACTCACAGTATGCTCCATAAAAGCTATTGCCTTGATGATTTGGCAATGTTTCGCTATTGACAATCACCATGCATGTTTCTTGTTATGCATTCACAAATAGTTCACAAATCACTAACTTGGTTAATCATATGCTTATTCAATCATTCACATATATTTATGCCATGTTTCAGTGCATGCTCAATTGTCTTTCTAGGTATGTATTCATATACAAATATCTTGACCATTCAAATATTATAGCTTGTGTGCTACTACTTTATGATCAGGTTTATACCTTAAGTAAGCTTGATTTATTCCCATTTCATCATTCACACATTCACAAAACCTTTCTAACAATATATCTTCACACAATTTCCTAATTCTCATTCATTCATACCTAGTATACATTACTCATATCCTTTGGATTAAATTTGCATTCATAAGAACACCTTTACTCTTATGACAATTCATAATTTCCAGATTTGGATACATTGATATCAAAACAATCCATTCTTTAAGTCATGTTACCAATTAACAATCTAAACTTACCAAGCTCTTGATCAATTAATCAAGCAACATACTAGGTCCATTCTTAGCCTTAATCAAGTCCAAATACACCAATTTAGAGTAACTTATCCTCAGTTAGTTCAACAAGCACACAAAACTAAATTATCATTTCAAAGCCTTGCCCACGATCGTGGAGGACCTTCCCATGTTCGTGGGATGAGTGCCCCGAAGTGCACTATCCAATTTCCCTCAATTCTACACGAATTTCATCTACTTAGGATCATCATTAACACTTCAAATTTTCCAAAATTCATACTCTCAAAAGCTTCTTCAATTCATGTTAATATAGCTTCCATCTTGGTTACATTAAAGCTCTCTAAATTCTATTCATTTATGTCACTAACAATCATTCTTACACATACACTAACACCTCCATTTTTTTCAGATTCAAAAGAAAACTCTTTCATAGCAAATTCAAAACACCTTCATAATAGTCCATTAACTATACCTCAATTATACCTTAATTATACCTCAAACCTTCATCAATTTCATCTCAATTTCTAGCTAAAACTTATTCATTTAATAACTCACAAACTATTGTTTTTAATACACGCTAAACAGAACCAAAA
This sequence comes from Erythroxylum guanchezii, assembly GCA_025629825.1. Lineage (NCBI taxonomy): Eukaryota > Viridiplantae > Streptophyta > Magnoliopsida > Malpighiales > Erythroxylaceae > Erythroxylum > Erythroxylum guanchezii. The sequence goes on from JAOTAX010009271.1 coordinate 6,179, forward strand.
TTATCATTCACGCATCGTTTTCCCATCACATATTTAGCACTAATACTTCAATCAATCAATGCCCAATTCAGTCATCATCAAGTTCTATTATTTTATATCACAAGTGACCAATATTTTACTCACTTGTTCAACCCAATTGTCTCCACTCATCCTAGCTTAGCTTTATATGCATGCATGATCATCCCAAGGGTAGTGACAAGAAGAAGACAACAAAATCTGTCTATCTTTATAAAGAGCTTGACTAAGTTTTTGACGTGATAATGGAAAGAATTTAGGCAGAAGTTCAAAGCTATGAGGGAGAAGTGAATTTCAGTGGTGAGAAGGAGAGGGATGAATCACAGCAGAAACAATGAAGAAGATGATTCTGCACTAGTTTAAATTATTAGGTGCAAGGTGTCTATGTATTACAATGACACTTATCATGTCTGCATGTAAGCCACTTATCCTTACCTTATGCTAGCAAATGTCATCAAGATCTTGGGCTATTTGTCACTCAATTCTACTGGCATGTGTCATTTATTTCTTAGGCTTAGTCATCCCAATTTTCCATATGTCAACTTGTCTTGCCACATGACATTTTTTCTAAACTAAATATACATATTAATTCATTAACCTCTCAATTGCAACAATTAATTCCAAATTGCTAATTGAAATCCATCAATTTTTGTTATTGGTAAACCAAAGTATAGGACATTGGAAATGCACATTCATGTCACATTCGTTTTAGTTTCATAGCATGGAATATGTTAATTGAGTGCAATTTGTCTAAATCACAATTCATTTGTGTATACTATTATCATGCATATGACTAAAATCATAAAATCATATCGTAAATGTACCAAATTCATTCTATATGATGTAACTCATGAGACTTAGTAATCTAACACTTTAATCCTTCAACAATTTAAAAGACAGGATATTACAACTCTCCCCCCTTTAAGACATTTCGTCCTCGAAATTCTTAACTAACTGATTCAACAGATGAAGGTAATGTTGTCTCATGTTTTTCCCAATCTCCCATTTAGCTTCTTCTCTCGAATGATTTCTCTAATTACTCGATTCCTCATATTTCTTAACAACTTAGCCTAATATCCTACCATTTTTACTAGTTTCTCCATATAATTCACATTATTTACAATCTCAACTTCTTGAGTTGGAAACACATACGTTGCATTTTACTTGTACCTCCTGAACATATTGATATGAAATACATTATGGATCTAAGTCCTTTTAGCTATAGCAATGGTGTCATCTCAAATTCAAGGACCTAATAACGTAGTTTAGACACTTTATAATTGACAAAGTACATATATTCTTTATAGTAGGTTCAGCTTCTCGTTCCTAAGTATCATAATTATCCGATTCCAATATTCACCTCTGATTCGTTCAATATTCATCTATTCCTAAAAAAGGAACATTTGATCTACATATTCAGTGAAAGCCCTGCTAAAAGGAAATTTCTTTCTAAATTTTCCTGTATTGTTCATGAAATCTTTCTCAATCAACTATGTTGATTATTGCTTTTCATCCATTCATAATACCTTAATAAGATCCATTACTATCATATCTTACACGATTAATATGTTCGATATACCAAAGCTTGGTGAAGCAATAGGCATGCATATTTACTCTTATGCTTTAGTGTGTACCATCAAGACCATTACATTTTATCTAGAGATTTATTTTCAAAAAGTCACCAATTAATATCTTAAGTTTATGATACCTCGATCTCAATTGATTCTGGATAACATTTGAGTATTCTATGACTATACAAAAGTTACTTATCCTTAGTAGTTACCATTTTAATATATCCATATAAATCCATGCTTCCACTGTGCTACTCTAATTCATCTCAGAATCTTACTTATGGAAATTAAGACTTAAGATGATTCAATATTTCATTGATCATTCCCTGTACCATATCCAAGCATGTAATACATATGTGCTCAATAACATCATTCACCAAGGTAACCACACTTTCAAATGTGCACTCACAATAACTGATCAACTTAACCTTACAATTTTCTACATATATCACTATCATTTGTTTCTTCTTACATAAGTATGTTTTCAGTCAATTCAAAAATATAAGATACGTAACCATCATGAAATTCTGATATTAGATCCAATGACATAAACTTATCCTAATTCATAAGCTCTTGACAAGATAATTAAGCAACTATTCTAGTTCCAAGTTCAACCTTTTATGCTTTTAACTTTGCTTGTACATTTTAAATCTTATCATTTCTACATGCATCTCTATTTTTCTCTGTCAAATCCTCAAAAATGCATTCACATCCACATCAATTCAAAGGTATACACCACAACACAATATTGATATCATATTCGATGATATAACCATGAATACAAATACACTGAATTTATGTCTAACATATCGTACCATGTAGTATTGCCTATATCAAGATATTAACAAATTTTCATTTTCTAACAGTTTAGAATTTTATCGAATGTTCATGCGTGTGACTTATTTAAATGCAACTAAGATTGGAGATCTATTCCCTCTGCGTGCCTAATTGAACAATAATCGATACTGACAGTGTATAATGTGTTTAAGATGCATGTAACTTGACATACGTTATGATAAATGCTTATGTAAGATGCTAAGCCTGAGCTCTGATACCAAAATGTAACATACCACTCTCATAAAGCATATGCCCGACATACCAAAGGATATTTGAGAACAAACCCTATAGGAATGGCACATTAGGACAATCGCATTAACACATTTTAAGGCATCACAAATATCATAAGCAAATCAATATTCATTTTAGCCCATTTCATTTACAAACATATCTAGTCAAAAATGTCATTACATTTCAAAATTCACATGTACGTTTTACAACAATTGAGAAATGCTATTCTTGATGCATAATTACTATAGACCTATACTACAACTAGAGTAGATAGACCTCTTCTAAACTTGAAAAACAACGTTACAATTTTGATAAGTTTGCGAAACTTAATGAGTGAACCGTGATTGATGTGCTCACTCTAATTAGAACACAAAGTTAAGTATATAACCAACTTCAAGAAGTTTAACACATCATCCAGTATAATCCCACATTACATTTTGTCATATTTCATCAAGTACAAGGATAACATATATATAAACATTTCATAACATTATTTCATAACAATCCATTAATTCATCTCAATCATTCATATGATACATGTAAAGTTATATATATGCAAATGCACACATGACTCTATTTTCATTTTACTTTGTTGTGACCGAGTGCCTATTTGTTGTCCTATATTCGTTATGGATATTGGGCTCATTTCATTTACAATGGATACCGAGCTCATTATTAATAGAGCCTGTGGCTCTTTGCACACAATTCCTGAGCTTCAAGGTTTGTTTTCACATTGGTCACTCTAGTCATAACTTTATCTAATCATGCATATCAATTTAATGGAATGCATCAATTCATATAATATGCTATCAATACTTTTCATTCAATGTGTTAATGTCATTTATCACATTCTTCAGACTTGAGTCTAACGTTCAACACTCAGTGTAACATCCCATTACCTGCAGGGAGGTTAAAATAGTAAGAATGAGAGATTTCTAAGAGATTAGAAATGCATTTCATACTCATGCATCATATGATATACACTTATATGTGAATATTGAACTTCTGCTAATGAAAAAAATTGTACATGCATTCATAAATAATTTCGGGTATAATTGAATTGTGATGAGATATTGAGGAGAACTATGAATTTATTATATAGGATATTTTATTGGTTAGTGTAATTCTTATATTTTTTAATTTTGGTGATTTTTAGGAATAATTTCAAAAATTATTGATTATTATGGAGATAAGTGGAATGTAAGGATGAGAGTTAAGGGAACTAGTTCAAAAAGAACTTAGTTAGAGCCTTAGATATTACATAAGTGACAAGTGTCACTAACTTAGTTAACTTTCATTTTTTTATAATTTTGTTAGAAAGTAAGTTATGTTCTTTTGGGAGTTGGAAGACTAAGTACTCTGTCCTAGTTACTTTCTCGTAGCCATCTTCTTCAAGTTTCTTCTAATACACAGAGTTTTTCATCAAACATCCTCCAAGAGTTAACTTTGTTTTTCCTTATCTTCTACCACTCCCACTTTGCTATCTGTTCCTTCTGCGCCAAGAAAAATATATATATAACCGAAGCTTGTCAAACTATACCATGGTGTACACGAATTGCATGGAGTTTAGGGCTTCATGATAGTTGAAGATCATGGAGTCCTATCAAGTAAGTAATGTGTAAATCTTTTAGAGTTGTTGATTTATTAGATAAATTCGATGAATTAACTACCATTTGCTTGATCATGGAATTAACGATCATCTTTGTGAACACTATGCTAATGAGATGAAAAATCTAGATATAATGTTATTTAGTATTTGATGGTTATTTGTGATCAGATAATGTCAAAATGATTTCCTTGGAGTTGAATAATCTTAGAAAACATGTATAATTAGGTGTAGAAACAATTTGAAGAAAACAAAAGTGAAGGCTCTGTTTTCACTATATAAGTGAATGTTGAGTATTTTTTTAAGGATGAGAACAAAATGAATTTTTGAGTTAAGGTATAAGTATGTGGTGATGTTCGGGAAGGAAAATGAATGATCTAAAATAAAAGATGAGGAATAAATGAAGAAGACGCAGAAGTTGAAGGAGTAAAAAAATGAGAGTGAAATAGTGTAGTAAAGTGGAGTTCTGTTTGGATGAAGTTTTCTAGTTCTTTTGATGACTTTTGTGAAAACTTGGATTTTGGAATTTTATTTATTAATGATGAGTATAATAAGAGATGAGAAGATTGTTTAAAATGGATGTTGGGAAGAAAATAGAGAACGTACAAAAAGGTTGAAAAGCAGAGAATGTGAAACGCAGAATATAAAGAGTTGCATAACTGATATCTGGTTTTTGAGGATTTAGAGATTTTTATGTAACCTTGCATATTTAGGGGTATTGTGAATGTGTTGTGAATGAGTTGACTGGAAATAGAGTAGAAATAGAAAAAGATTGAAGATTGAGGTGTAGGAGTTAGTGGGAGAAGAAGCACAGTGAATGAAGAAGACAAGATAGAAAAGTTAGTATTGATATGAAACTTCCTTGATTAAACTGTATTGATGTAGGAAGATTTGGACAAAATTGTTTTCATGAAAGTTGTAGATCTTTCTTTTAGTTTTTTATTGATATAAAGTTTGTAATTTTTTTGGAAATGTAGATCAAAAGACATGGAGGTTTGAAGGAGGGATGCGCGATTAGGGAAAGCACGATCACGACTTTGTGAAATTTATAGCCAATGTACGATCGCGACTTTGACGATTGATTTTGTTGGACTCCATTTCCGGAGCCCAACTTTCGGAGTCATAAAACCTTGTGCTTGAAACCCTGAAGCTCATTTGTTGTCATTCCACAATGGTAGTGAGCGCACACTAATCAAACATCAAAATCATAAGTTGAACTCTTCATAGAAATTGTAGCCTTAAGTCTCTAATTTACTTTGAAGAAAGACTCACCTCAATCGGAATTTTATAACTCAAGATATGCTTAAAAGGCCTAATGCATACATACTCCCATTATGCTCTTCAACCCGACCCTTCACTTGTTCTAATGTAAACTCTCTCAATACAACTCCAATTGGTACAACTTTTTATGGAGATAAAGTTAAATGTCTTAGGAATCTATTGGTCTAAGAATCACCTCAATTGGAGGTCAGACGGGGGAGTTATACCCAAAAGAATACACCATGCTTAAACCCTAAATCGATTTGAACCTCTCTTGGCGCGATCGCCATAACTTTCATTCTAGATGTCGGATTGACTTCTCTTTTAGACCATTAGAAAGTAGATATCTAGAGCTACAACTTTCATGAAGACCCAAAAGTTTGATTCTGCCTCTAAGATAGTCTAAAATCACAAGGTTTCCTGCACATGTCCATTAAACGGACATGCATGTCCGTTTAACAGACATACATCGAGCTAAGGAGGCCAAATTCACTCGAGAAGGTCCGTTAAACAGACATGCATGTCCATTTAACAGACATGGACTGGCCTTAGGGTGTTTTCCCACCCGAGAAGGTCCGTTAAACGGACATTGGGGCTCCCCAAAGCCCCCAATGCCTCTCCAATGCTTCCCAAAAACATCCCTAACATCATAAACACTTGTAAACTTCCAAAATTCACTCATTCTCATGACAAAACACTTCATAACAACTCCACAAACACTTCATAACAACTCCACATCAAGTTAAACTCACCAATTTTCTCAAATCTCAATCATCAAATTCATCAAAACCTCCAACTCTATCAATCAACATAGCTATCATAACAAACAAACCAAAAGCAGCATCCCAACTTAGAACACTCATATCCCTCCATTCCAACATCCAAAATGCACAAACTTCATATCGTTCGAAAGATAAAGAGATCGTCTACAACTCTCAAGAAGACAATTCCCATCAATTATGCACAGATTTTTCCAGAATTTCCCTATAATTTAGAACACATTCATACTCTTATGCAAATTAAAAAAGATAGCAATGCAAAGATTTAAAAGGCCATAATAAACCATAATACATATGCATTTCATTTACATCAAAATGAATGTTTTACAACGCTTTAGTGGGCATTTCAAGCCACTTACATCAAAATCCCAAAATACAACTTAACAAAAGTAACATTTTCTCAAAATG
>JAOTAX010009288.1:0-12885 GCA_025629825.1 Erythroxylum guanchezii
TTCCGTCTGCTTTTGTTTGTCTCCTTTTTGTTTTCATCAAAATTATTCAATACGTAAAGTCAGTTTTGACTTAACAAATATTTTCTCTCTTTTGGGCACTGCTCTCTTTGGCACCAAAAAAATCTATTAATCGTCATCAATATATGACATAATACAAACTCGTATACAAGGAGGGTTAGACAGAAAATACTAAGTTAGAGAGTTCTAAATCAAATTCTAACCGTTGGATGTCAAGATGCAAGACTAATGAACAACATATTAAAATTTTATCTCGATTAGAGGTCGTTTGGTAATTGATCGAGCCTTGAGTAAATATTGATACGTGCTTTCTCTCTCGTCTGGACACTTTTCTCTTTGGCACAAAAAAATCTAATAATCATCACCAATGTATAACAAAATACAAACTCGTATACAAGGATGACTAGACAGAAAATACTAAGTTAGAGATCTCCAAATCAGATTCTAACTGTTAGATGTCAAGATGCAAGACTAAGGAACAACATACTAAAATTTTGTGTCGATCAGAGATCGTTTGGTCATCGACAGAGTTTAGAGCAAATTTTGATATAAACGGATTTTCTCTTCTGGGAACTTTTCTTTTTGGCATAAAAAAATCTAATAATCACTACCAATATATCACCTAATACAAACTCGTATACAAGGAGGGCTAGACAAAAAATACTAAGTTAGAGAGCTCCAAATCATATTCTAACTGTTGGATGTCAACAGGCAAGACTTAAGAACAACCTACTAAACTTTCATCTCAATCAGAGGTCTTTTGGTAATCGATCGAGGCCTTAGAAAATTTTGATATGAACGTTTTCTCTCCTTTGGACACCTTTCTCTTTGCCACAAATTCATATACACAGAGGGTTAGAAAGAAAATACTAAGTTAGAGAGCTTCAAATCTAATTCTAACCGTTGCATGTCAAGAAGCAAGACTCAGGAACAACATACTAAAATTTCATCCCGATCAAAGGTCGTTTGGTAATCGATCGAGGCTGGAGCAAATATTGATACGTGCTTTCCCTCTTGTCTAGACACTTTTCTCTTTGGGACAAAGAAATCTAATAATCATCACCCAAATATGACATAATTCAAATTCGTATACAAGGAGGTCATTTGGTAATCAATCAATACTTGAGCAAATTTCGATATGAACATTTTCTCTCTTCTAGGCACCTTTCTTTTTGGCACAAAAAAATCTAATAATCATCATCAATATATGACATAATACAAACTCGTAGCACATAGGGCTAGACAGAAAAATACTAAGTTGGAGAGCTCTAAATCAGATTCTAACCATTGGATGTCAAGATGCAAGACTTAGGAACAACATACTAAAATTTCATCCTGATCAGAGATCGTTAGGTTATTAATCGAGACTAGAGCAATTTTTGATATGAACAATTTCTCTCTCCTGGGCACTTTTCTTTTTGGCCAAAAAAATCTAATAATCATCAGCAATATATCAAATAATACAAACTCGTATACAAATAAGGCTAGACAGAAATTACTAAGTTAGACATCTACAAATCAGATTCTAACAGTTGGATGTCAAGATGAATGACTTAGGAACAACATATTAAAATTTCGTCCCGATTAGAGATCGTTTGTGATCGATTAGAGAAAATTTTGATATGAACGTTTTCTCTCTTCTGGGCAATTTTCTCTTTGGCACAAAAACATCTAATACTCATCACCAATATATGGCACAATATAAACTCGTATACAAGGAGAGCTAGGCAAAAAATACTAAATTAGAGAGCTCGAATTTAGATTTTAACCATTGGATGTAAAGATGCAAGGCTTAGGAACAACACACTAAAATTTCATCCCGATCAGAGATCGTTTGGTGATCGATCGAGGGTTAAGCAAATATTGATATGCGCTTTCTCTCCTGTCTGGACACTTTTCTCTTTGGCGCAAAGAAATCTGAAAATCATCAACCAAATATGACATAATACAAACTTGTATACAAGGAGTGGTAGACTGAAAATTCTAAGTTAGAGAGCTCAAAATCAGATTCTAACCGTTAGATGTCAAGAGGTAAGACTCAGGAATATCATACTAAAATCTCATCTCGATCAAAGCCTGTTTGGTAATCGATCGAGACTAGAGCTAATATTAATACGTGCTTTCTCTCTCGTTTGGACACTTTTCTCTTTGGCACAAAAAAATCTAATAATCATCATCAATATATGATATAATACAAACTCGTATAAAAATAGGACTAGAAAGAAAATACTAAGTTAGGGAGCTCTAAATTAGACTCTAACCGTTAGATGTCAAGAGGCAAAACTCAGGAACAACATACTAAAATTTCATCTCGATCAAAGCCTGTTTGGTAATCGATCGAGACTAGAGCAAATATTGATATGCGCTTTCTCTCTCGTCTGGACACTTTTTTCTTTGGCACAAAGAAATCTAATAATCATCACCCAAATATGACATAATACAAACTCGTTTACAAGTAGGGCTTGACAAAAAATACTAAGTTAGAGAGCTCCAAATAAGATTCTAACCGTTGGATGTTAAGAAGTAAAACTCAGGAACATTATACTAAAATTTCATCCCCATCAGAGGTCATTTAATAATCGATCAAGGGTTGAGCAAATTTTGATACGTGCTTTCTTTCTCGTCTGGGCAATTTTCTCTCTGGGATAAAAAAATCAAATAATCATCACCAATATATGACATAATACAAACTCATATACAAAGAGGGCTAGAAAGAAAATACTAAGCTAGAGAGCTTCAAATCATATTCTAATCGTTGGATGTCAAGAAGCGAGACTCAAGAACAACATACTAAAATTTCATCCAGATCAGAGATCGTCAGGTAATCGATCGAGGCTTGAGCAAATATTAATACGTGCTTCCTCTCTCGTCTGGATGCTTTTCTCATTGGCACAAAAAATCTAATAATCATCACTAATATATGACATAAAACAAACTCGTATACAAAGAGGGCTAGAAAGAAAATATTAAGTTAGAGAGCTTCAATTCATATTCAAACCGTTGAATGTTAAGAGGCAAGACTTAGGAACATCATACAAAATTTTCATCTCAATCAAAGGTTGTTTGGTAATCAATCGAGGCTTGAGCAAATATTGATACGTGCTTTCTCTCTCATCTGGACACTTTCCTCTTTGGCACAAAACAATCCAATAATCATAGCCAATATATGACATAATACAAACTTATATACAAACAGGGCTAGAAAGAAAATACTAAGTTAGAGAGCTTCAAATCAGATTCTAACAGTTGGATGTCAAGATGCAAGACTCAAGAACAACATACTAAAATTTTATCCTAATCAGAGGTCATTTGGTATTCGATCGATGTGTTGAGCAAATACTGATACTAGGAGGGGTAGACTGAAAATACTAAGTTAGACTGAAAATACAAACTTGTATACAAGGAGGGTAGACTGAAAATACTAAGTTAGAGAGCTCAAAATCAGATTCTAACCATTAGATGTCAAGAGGTAAGACTCAGGAATATCATACAAAAATTTCATCCCGATCTGAGGTCGTTTAATAATCGATCGAGGGTTGAGCAAATTTTGATACGTGCTTTCTCTTTCGTCTGGACACTTTTCTCTTTAGGACAAAAACATCTAATAATCATCCCCAATATATGACATAATATAAATTCCTATACAGTGGGCCAAAAAAAATACTAAGTTAGAGAGCTTCAAATCATATTCTAACTGTTGGATGTCAAGAAGTAAGACTCAGGAACAACATACTAAAATTTCATCTCGATCAAAGCCTGTTTGGTAATCGATCGAGACTAGAGCAAATATTGATACGTACTTTCTATCTCTTCTGGGCAATTTTCTCTTTGGCCCAAAAAATTTAATAATCATCACCAATATATGACATAGCACAAACTCGTATACAAGGAGGGCTAGATAGAAAAAACTAAGTTAGAGAGCTCCAAATAAGATTCTAACCTTTAGAAGTCAAGATGCAAGACTCAGGAACAACATACTAAAATTTCGTCTCGATCAGAAATCCTTTAGTCGTCGATCGAGACTAGAGGAAATTTTGATATGAAAGTTTTCTCTCTTGTGGGCACTTTTCTCATGGGCACAAAAAAATCTAACAATCATCACCAATATATGACATATTACAAACTCGTATACAAATGGGGCTAAACAGAAAATACTAAGTTAGAGAGCTCCGAATCAGATTCTAACTGTTGGATGTCAAGATGCAAGACTCAGGAACAACATACTAAAATTTCGTCCCGATGAGAGATCACTTGGTCATCGATCGAGACTAGAGCAAATTTTGATATGAACGTTTTCTCTCTTTTGGGCAATTTTCTCTTTGGCATAAAAAAATCTAATAATCATCACCAATATATGATTTAATGCAAATTCGCATACAAGGAGGGCTAGACAGAAAATACTGAGTCAGAAAGCTCCAGATCAGATTCTAACCTTTAGATGTCAAAACGCAAGACATAGGAACAACATACTAAACACTAAAGAGAGCTGGACAAAAAACACTAAGTTAGAGAGCTCCAAAACAGATTCTAACCGTTGGATGTCAAGATGCAAGACTCAGGAGCAACATACTAAAATTTCGTCCCGATCAGAGGTCGTTTGGCAATCGCTTTAGGGTTGAGCAAATTTTGATAGTTGCTTTCTCTCTCGTCTTGGCACTTTTCTCTTTGAGACAAAAAATTATAATAATTATCACCCAAATATGACATAATACAAACTCGTCCATAAGGAGGGCTTGACAGAAAATACTAAGTTAGAGAGCTCAAAATCAGATTCTAACCGTTGGATGTCAAGAAGCAAGACTCAAGAACAACATACTAGTATTTCATCTCGATCAGAGGACATTTGGTAATTTATCGAGGCGTGAGCAAATTTCGATATAAAAGTTTTCTCTTTTCTGGGCACTTTCTTTTTGGCACAAAAAATCTAATAATCGTCACTAATATATGACATAATACAAACTCGTATACAAATAGGGCTAGACAGAAAATACTATTTTAGAGAGCTCCAAATCTGATTCTAAACGTTGGATGTCAAGATGCAACACTCAGGAACAACATACTAAAATTTCGTCCCGATCAGAGATCGTTTGGTCAGCGATTGAGACTAAAGAAAATTTTGATATGAACGATTACTCTCTTCTAGACAATTTTCTCTTTGGCACAAAAAAATCTAATAATCATCACCAATATATGACATAATACAAACTCGAATATAAGGAGGGCTAGACATAAAATACTAAGTTAGAAAGCTATAAATCAAATTCTAACCTTTGGATGTCAAGATGCAAGACTCAGGAACACCATACTAAAATTTCCTAATCAGAGATCATTTAGTCATCGTTCGAGACTAGAGAACATTTTAATATGAACATTTTCTTTATTCTGGGCAAATTTTCTCTTTGACATAAAAAATTTAATAAACATTACCAATATATGACATAACACAAACTCAAATACAACGAGGGATAGACAGAAAAAAAACTATGATAGAGAGCTCCAAATCTGATTTTAACCATTTCAAGTCAAGATGTAAGACTCAGGAACAACATACTAAAATTTCGTCCCGGTCAGAGATCGTTTAGTCATCATTAGAGACTAGAGGAAATTTTGATATGAACTTTTTCGTTCTTCTGGGCAAATTTTCTCTTTGGCACAAAAAATCTAATAATCATCACAAATATTTGACATAGCACAAACTCATATATAAAGAGGTCTAGAAGGAAAATACTATGTTAGAGAGCTCTAAATCAGATTCTAACCGTCGGATGTCAAGATGTAAGACTTAGGAATAACATAACAAAATTTTGTCTCGATCTAAGTTCGTTTGGTAATCGACCGAGGCTTGAGCAAATATTGATACGTGCTTTCTCTCTCGTTAGGAAACTTTTCTCTTTGGCACAAAGAAATCTAATAATCATCACCCAACTATGACATAATACAAACTCGTATACAAGGAAGGCTAGAAAGAAAATATTAAGTTACAGAGCTCCAAATCAGATTCTAACTTTTAGATGTCAAGAGGCAAGACTCAGGAACATCATACTAAAATTTCACCTCGATCAGTGGTCATTTGGTAATCGATCTAGGGTTGACCAAATATTGATACGCGCTTTCTCTCTCGTCTAGGCACTTTTCTCTTTGATACAACAAATTCTAATAATCATCACCAAAATATGACATAATACAAGCTCGTAAACAAAGAGGGCTTGACAGAAAATACTAAGTTGCAGAGCTCCAAATCAAATTCTAACCGTTTGATTTCAAGAGGCAAGACTCAAGAACAACATACTAGTATTTCATCCCGAGCAGAAGTCGTTTGATAATCAATCGACGCTTAAGCAAATTTTGATACGAACATTTTCTCTCTTCTAGGCACTTTCTCTTTAGCACAAAAATCTAATAATCATCACCAATATATGACATAATACAAACTCGTATACAAATAGGGCTAGACAGAAAATACTAATTTAGAGAGCTCCAAATCAGATTCTAACCGTTGGATGTCAAGATGCAACACTCAGGAACAACATACTAAAATTTTGTCCCGATCAGAGATCATTTGGTCATAAATCGAGACTAGAGGAAATTTTGATATGGACTTTTTCTCCCTGCTGGGCACTTTTCTGTTTCACACAAAAAAAGCTAATAATCATTACCAATATATGGCATAAAACAAACTTGTATACAAGAAGGGCTAAACAGAAAATACTAAGTTAGAGAGCTCCAAATCAGATTCTAACCGTCAGATGTCAAGATGCAAGACGCAGGAACAACTTAGGAACAATATACTAACCGTCAGATTCTAACCATCAAATTCTAACCGTTGGATGTCAAGATGCAAAACTTAGGAATAACATACGAAAATTTTGTCCCGATCAGAGATCATTTAGTCATAGGTCGAGACTAGAGAAAATTTTGATATGACTGTTTTCTCTCTTTTGGGAAATTTTCTCTTTGGCACAAAAGAAATCTAACAATCATCACTAATATATGACTTAATACAAACTCGTATACAAGGAGGGCTAGACAGAAAATACTAAATTAGAGAGCTCCATATCAGATTCTAACTGTTGGATGTCAAGATACAACGCTCGGGAACAACATACAAAACTTTCATCCTGATAAGAGATTGTTTGGTCATCGATCAAGACTAGAGCAAATTTTGATATTAACGTTTTCTCTCTTCTGGGCAATTTTCTCTTTGGCACAAAAAAATCTAATAATCATTAGCAATATATGACATAACACAAACTCGTATACAAGGAGGGCTAGACAGAAAACACTAAGCTAGAGAGCTCCAAATCAGATTCTAGCCGTTGGATGTCAAGATACAAGACTAAGGAACAAGTTTTGAGAAGCACTTTCTCTCTCATCTGGGCACTTTTCTCTTTGGCACAAAAAAAATCTAATAATCATCACCAATATATGACATAATACAAATTTGTATATAAGGAGGTCTAGAAGGAAAATACTATGCTAGAGAGCACCAAATCAAAACCTAGCCGTCGGATGTGAAGATGCAAGACTCAGGAATAATATACTAAAATTTCGTGTCGATCAGAGCTCATTTGGTAATCGTTCGAGACTAGAGCAAATTTTGATAAGAATGTTTTCTCTCTTCAGGGCAATTTTTCCTTTGGCACAAAAAAATATATCCATCATCACCAATATATGACATAATACAAACTCGTATACAAGAAGGGTTAGACAACAAAAACTAAGTTAGAGAGCTTCAAGTCAGATTCTAACCGTTGGATGTCAAGATGCAAGACTTAGGAATAACATACTAAAATTTTGTCCCGATCCGAGATCGTTTGGTCATCGATCGAGACTATAGCAAATTTTGATATGAACATTTTCTCTCGTATGTGTAATTTTTTCTTTCGCAAAAAATAAATCTAATAATCATCACCAATATATGACATAATACAAACTCGTATACAAGGAAGGCTAGATAGAAAACACTAAGTTAGAGAGCTCAATGTCATATTCTAACCGTTGGATGTTAAGATGCAAGACTTAAGAATAACATACTAAAATTCGTCTCGATCAGAGATCTTTTGGTCATCGATCTAGACTGGAGCAAATTTTGATATAAACGCTTTCTTTCTTGTGGGCAATTTTCTCTTTGGCACAAAAAATCTAATAATTATCACTAATATATGACATAATACAAACTCATATAAAGGAAAGGGTATATAGAAAATACAATGTTAAAGAGCTCCAAATCAGATTCTAACCGTTGGATGTCAAGAGGTAAGACTCAGGAAAAACATAGTAAAATTTCATCCCAATCAGAGATCGTTTGGTCAGCGATCGAGATTAAAGCAAATTTTATATGAACATTTTCTCTCTTCTAGACAATTTTCTCTTTGGCACAAAAAAATCTAATAATCATCGCAAATATATGGCTTAATACAAACTCGTATACAAGCAGGCCTAGATAGAAAATACTAAGTTAGAGAGCTCCAAATCTGATTCTAACCAATGAATGTCAAGCTGCAAGACTTAGGAACAACGTACTAAAACTTCATCGACAAAGATCATTTGGTCATCGATCGAGACTTGAGCAAATTTTGATACGCGCTTTCTATCACATCTAGGCACTTTTCTCTTTGGCACAAAAAAATCTAATAAATATCACTAATATATGACATAATACAAACTCGTATATAAGGAGGTTTAGAATGAAAATACTATGCTAGAGAGCTTCAAATCAGATCATAACCGTCGGATGTCAAGATGCAAGACTCAGAAAAAGTATGCTAAAATTTTGTCTCGATCAGAGTTCATTTGGTAATTGATCGAGACTAGAGCAAATTTTGATTTGAACATTTTTTTTCTCTCTTAGGAACTTTTCTTTTTGGCACTAAAAAATCTAATAATCATTCACCAATATATGACATAATACAAACTCGTATAAAAGGAGGGTTAGCCTCAGGAATAACATACTAAAATTTTGTCCCAATCAGAGATCGTTTGGTCATCGATCAAGATTTGAGGAAATTTTGATATGTACGTTTTCTCTCTTCTGGGCAATTTTCTCTTTCGCACAGAAAAAATCTAGTAATCATCACCAATATATGACATAATACAAACTCGTATAAAAGGAGGGCTAGACAGAAAAAAATTATGTTAGAGAGCTCCAAATCAGATTCCAATCGTTGCATGTCAAGAGGCAAGACTCAAGAACAACATAATAAGATTTTGCCCAGATTAGAGATTGTTTGGTCATCGATCGAAGCTAGAGCAAATTTTGATATGAACGTTTTCGCTCTTCTGGGCACTTTTCTCTTTAGCACAAAAAAATCTAATAATCATCACCAACATATGACATAATACAAACTCGTATACAAATGGGGCTAGACAGAAAATACAAAGTTAGAGAGCTCAAAATCAGAATTTAACCGTTGGATGTCAAGATGCAAGACTCAGGATTAACATACTAAAATTTTGTTCCGATCAGAGATCGTTTAGTCATTGATTGAAATTAGAGCAAATTTTGATATGAACGTTTTCGCCCTTCTGGGCGCTTTTCTCTTTAGCACAAAAAAATCTAATAATCATTACCAATAAATGACGTTATATAAACTCGTAAATAAGAAGGGCTAGACAGAAAATACTATGTTAGAGAGCTCCAATTCAGATTCTAATAATTAGATGTCAATAGGCAAGGCTCAAGAACAACATGTAAATATTTCACAGCGATCAGAGGTCGTTTGGTAATCGATCGAGGCTGGAATAAATTTTGATCTGAACCTTTTCTCTCTTCTAGGAAATTTTCTAATTAGCACAAAAAAATCTAATAATCATCACCAATATAATGACATGATACAAACTCGTTTACAAATAGGGCTAAACGTAAAAGACTAAGTTAGAGAGCTCCAAATTTGATTCTAACGATTGAATGTCAAGAGGCAAATCTCAAGAATAACAAACTAAAATTTCTTCTCGATCAGAGATTGTTTGGTCATTGATCGAGACTAGAGAAAATTTTGATATGAACATTTTCTCTCTTCTGGGCACCTTTCTCTTTGACATAAAAAAATCTAATAATCATCACCAATATATAACATAATACAAACTAGTAAATAAAGAGGGCTAGACAGAAAATATTATGTTAGAGAGCTCCAAATCAGATTCTAACCGTTGGATGTCAAGAGGCAAGGCTCAAGAACAACATACTAATATTTCATCTCGATCAGAGGTCGTTTGGTAATCGATCGAGGCTTTAGCAAATTTTAATATGAACATTTTCTCTCTTCTAGGTAATTTTCTTTTTGGCACAAAAAATCAAATAATCTTCACCAATATATAACCTAATACAAACTCGTATACAAGGAGGGTTAGACAGAAAATGTTAAGCTAGAGAGCTCCAAATCAGATTCTAATCGTTGGATGTCAAGATGCAAGACTCAGGAACTGTATAATAAAATTTCGTCCCAATCAGAGATCGTTTGTTCATCAACCGAGACTAGAGCAAATTTTGATATGAACGTTTTCGCCCTTCCGGGCACTTTTCTCTTGTCTAGACAAAAAAATACTATGTTAGAGAGCTCCAAATCAGATTCTGACCGTTGGATGTCAACAGGCAAGACTCAAGAATAACATACTAGTATTTCATTTCAATCAGAGGTCCTTTGGTTATCGATCAAGGCATGAGCAAATTTTGATACGAGCTTTCTCTCCCGTCTGGGTACTTTTCTCTTTGATCCAAAAAAAATCTAATAATCATCACCCAAATATGACATAACACAAACTCATATACAAGGAGGGCTTGAAAGAAAATACTATGTTAGAGTGTTCCAAATCAGATTCTAACCGTTAGATGTCAATATGCAAGACTCAAGAATATCATACAAACATTTCGTCTCGATCAGAGATCGTTTGTCGACCGATCGAGACTAGAGCAAATTTTGATATGAAAGTTTTCTCTCTTCTAGGCACCTTTCTCTTTGACATAAAAAAATCTTATAATCATTATCAATACTAAGTTAGAGAGCTCCAAATCAGATTCTAACCGTTGGATATCAAGAGGCAAGACTCAGGAATAACATGCAAAAATTTTGTCTCGATCAGAGATCGTTTAGCGATCGATCAAGACTAGAGCAATATATGACATAATCATCCCAAAAAAATCTCTCTTCTAGGAAATTTTCTCTTTAGCACAAAAAAATCTAATAATAATCACCAATATATGACATAATACAAACTCGTATACAAGGAGGGCTAGACAGAAATTACTAAGTTGGGGAGCTCCAAATCATATTCTAATAGTTGGATGTCAGGACGCAAGACTCGGGAATAGCATACTAAAATTTTGTCGCAGTCAGACATCATTTTGTTATCGATCGAGACTAAAGCAAATTTTGATATAAATTTTTTTGCTCTTTTGCGCACTTTTCTCTTTAGCAAAGAAAAATCTAATAATCATCACCAATATATGACATAATACAAACACGTATGCAAGGAGGGCTAGACAGAAAATACTAAGTTAGTAAGCTCCAAATCAGATTCTAACTGTTGGATGTCAAGAGGCAAGACTCAAGAATAACATACAAAAATTTCGTTTCGATCAGAGATCATTTGGTCATCGATCGAGACTAGTGTAAATTTTGATATGACTATTTTCGCTCTTCTAGGAATACTAAGTTAGAGAACTCCAAATCAAATTCTAACCGTTGGATATCAAGAGGCAAGACTCAGGAATAACATGCAAAAATTTCATCTCGATCAGAGATCGTTTAGTCATCGATCAAGACTAGAGCAATATATGACATAATCATCCAAAAAAAATCTCTCTTCAAGGAAATTTTCTCTTTAGCACAAAAAAATCTAATAATAATCACCAATATATGACATAATACAAACTCGTATACAAGGAGGGCTAGACAGAAATTACTAAGTAAGCGAGCTCCAAATCCGATTCTAATAATTGGATGTCAGGACGCAAGACTCGGAAATAGCATACTAAAATTTCGTCACAGTCAGACGTCATTTTGTTATCAATCGAGACTAAAGCAAATTTTGATATGAAAGTTTTCGCTCTTTTGCGCACTTTTCTCTTTAGCAAAGAAAAATTTAATAATCATCAGCAATATATGACATAATACAAAAACATATGCAAGGAGGGCTAGACAGAAAATACTAAGTTAGTGAGGTCCAAATCAGATTCTAACTGTTGGATGTCAAGAGGCAAGACTCAAGAATAACATACTAAAATTTCGTTTCGATCAGAGATCATTTGGTCATCGATCAAGACTAGTGTAAATTTTGATATGAACGTTTTCGCTCTTCTAGGTACTTTTCTCTTTGGCACAAAAAATCTAATAATCAACACGAATATATGACATAAAACAAACTCTTGTACAAGGAGGGCTGGATAGAAAATACGAAGTTAGAGAGTTCCAAATCAGCTAACCGTTGGATGTCAAGAGGCAAGACTCAGGAACAACATACTAAAAATTTTTCCCGATCAGAGATCGTTTGGTCATCGATCAAGACTAGAGCAAATTTTGATATGAACATTTTCACTCTTCTGGGCACTTTTCCCTTTGACACAAAAAAATCTAATAATCATCACCAATATATGACATAATGCAAGTTCGTATACAAGGAGGGCTAGACATAAATTACTCAGTTAGAGAGCTCCAAATCAGATTCTAATCGTTGGGTGTCAAGAGGCAAGACTCAGGAATAACATACTAAAATTTTGTCTCAACCAGAGATCGTTTGGTCATCGATCGAGACTAGAGTAAATTTTGATATGAACGTTTTCGTTCTTATGGGAACTTTTCTCTTTAGCACAAAAAAATCTAATAATCATCACCAATATATGACATAATACAAACTCGTATACAAGGAGGG
>JAOTAX010009342.1:0-12879 GCA_025629825.1 Erythroxylum guanchezii
CAGTATGCATGAACAACTCTAATTAATCCCAATCACTCTCATCCTTTGCTAAATTACTATTTTACCCTTCCTGTCGGGGTGAGATGTTACATATCCTATATCAGTTTATACCATGGAAAAGGATTTGTAGGCTCCAGGAAGATGGTTTTACAAGAGGCAAAGGTGAAAGTTTGAGATTTATCAACTTTCTAAATAATGACATCCTCCTTTAAGTGATTAAGATGGTAAGAAGGTCAATTATCTATTATTGGATTGCTACTCCTTAAAAGAAAAAGACCAAGACCAAGAGTTTTCCAATGCTAGAGCTTTAACCTTGGAGTTGGAGGGAATTAAAGGCCTAAGACTACTAGCTTCACTAGCTTTATATAAAGGTCTTATAGATATCCAGTTGATATTTTATGTAGTATGTAAGGTTGAATTGCTTCTATTAGGTGCAGAATTTGATGGAAAGTCTAAGATTGAGCATCATAAGTTGTGAATCCATTGTACCCATCTTTTTTCTTTTTGGTATACAGCTTTCATAGTCTTTTGGAGAGCAAAACATTGCTCAGCCTTTTGATTTGAGTGATAGCCAAACCTCTTAGATGCTTAGACCAACAAATTTTGGACCATTTGATACAAGGAGTTATTTTCGAAGTAGAAATCTAATTCCAGATAAAATTTTTGATGAGATTGTCAATTTCCTTCATAACTCCTTTAGGGATCGCTAGGTGTGAGATCCAGTAAGTGTACAAGTTAAAAACGACAGATATTGCAAGCTGGACTCTTCCTCTATATGATAAGACTTTATTAAACCAATTTTTTAATTTTCTTATGATAGAGCTAATAAGTGGGGAGCAATCACTTGTAGTCAGCTTCTTAGTGGAGATAGGGACTCCTAATTATCTAATGGTAGGCTTTGTAATTCTCATTCCAATGGAGCTGGCATATTCATATAAGTTTAAAAAGGTTGCAACTGAAAGAATACAAAAGCTCTTATTAAGATTGAAAGTAAGATCAAAGCATCTTCTAAAGAATTCCAACGAATGTAGTAAAGTATTGATGGAGGCTTAATTGGTAACACATAACGTAAGGAGATCATCAATAAACATAAGATGCGATAGCTTGAGCTTTCCACGTCTACAACATAATTTAAAGGAGGGAGACGTACTTATCTGAAGACTTGTAATCTTTGATAAAACTTCCATGCAGATGATGAATAGGTAGGGTGATAGAGGGTCCTTCTGTCCTATTCCTTTAGCTACTTTAAAGATTGTTCTCTATTAATAATAACACATAGGACATTGTGGTTACATAAGCCATAATCCAATTTATAAATTTACTTGGATATCCTAAGCCTATTAATGAGGATTTGAGGAATTCCTAATTCACTAAGTCAAAGCCTTAGTGAAATCCACCTATAGAGCATAACTTTTAATAGATTTATTGGTATTGTATCCCTTAAAAATATCTTGATCTATGAGGATGCTATCATTGATTGATCTATCCTCTAAATAAACTCCTTAATCTGAGTTAAAGATTGCTTCTAAGGTTTTCGTCAGTCTATTAGCTAGGATCTTTGCAATCACATTGTATAAGGGATTGAAACAAGCTATATGCATGTATTCATTCAGGCTAATAGGTTTATGGCACTTTAGGATCAAGCATAAATAAGTATAATTAAGTTTAGTGAGCATCTTACCAAAATGGAAGAATTCCAAGACAACATCAATTATTTTTAGCCCAATGGTGTTCCATTTAACCTAGTGGAATATGGTCTTAAAGCCATCTAGGACAAGAGCTTTATCAAGATGGAAAGAGAATAGTGTGGCCTTGATTTTTTCAGGTGCAACTTCTTAAGTGAGTTCATTGAGAGAATTAGGTTACACTGATCCTATCATAGCATTCAGAATATCCTGAGGTGGGCCTTCCAACCTACTTCTTATACCTAATAGGTTCTTAAAGTACGAATCGACTAATTTCTTTAGATGTTTTACTCATTTACTATTTTCCTTTTAGAATCCTTAAGTGTGATGAGCACCTATCTCCTTCAGTGAGCCATAGTATTCTTGAATTTTGATTAAGTATAGAGTTATAAGTGTTAGAAGTATCTAGGTAATTTTTAAATCATGTTTTCTCCTTAGCTTTAAGTGAGTTGATTAGTGGATCCTTAGACAATTCCACTTAACATTGATTGAGTCTTTCAAAGTCTAGCGTTAAATCCATCTTCATAGGATCAACTTCATTCCTCTAGAGGATAGTCAACTCATTTCTTACAACCTTTAGCGTTTACACGAGTTAGAAAGCTAATGAGCCAGGAACATATAAACTTTCATGATTAGTGAGTGAAAACTAAGGTTATTAAAAAGGGAGTTGAACATTTGGAATGGAGATATCCTTTTACTTACAGCTTCACCTAGATAAGAGGGTATGATTTAAGAATAAGGGATTGATGAAAGAAACTGAACTATTTGGAAAACAACTGAACCAATAAAAATTGATCAAGCATCTATCAAGCTTCTTTTGAATGAGTTTGGCCTCTGATTGCCTGTTGGACCAGTTAAAGTGATGCCCTGTGTACTTTAGATTAACCAGACCTAAGTATCTAGTAAAAGAGCTTAACTCCTAAAATTTGGAACACAAGATTCTAATATTTCCCAGTGCTTTATCAGTTTTAAGAATGCAATTATAATCCCTTAGTACAAGCCATGAAGATTATAAGAAGGATCATAAGCTACCAAATCACCATAACCTAAGTTTTCCAATCTCCCAATTGGTTATATATTTGTTTATGTTTACCTTTCATGATTAATTCACAATGTAGCTATTGGTCATTGTAGGAGCAATTGCTTAGATGCTATATTTTAGGATTGGGTGAAACTATAATTATACCACTTATATAGGCTTGGTGATTACTTACTATATTCCAGTGCTTATTAAAAAACCAAGTCCCTTTTGAAGGACCTCTAGCTTTATTATGATTTCAATGAAACCAAAAAAACTAGGCTTCCTTAGTTGAAGAAAGCCACTGAAGGCCAATTGCTTACTAGGGGAATTAATACCCTTTGCATTCCTATTAAGAATCTTCTTAAGAGGGTGAAGCACCAACTTTCTTCCTCTTAGTCTTGCGCTTGGTTTTGGATTTATTTTATAAAATCTTGGTTTCCTATGATCTTTCCTTATCTTTAGTGCTCAGAGCACTAGCTAGATATGCACCAATAGGTAGTTCACTCACTTCACCTACTTCTATAACCTCATTAGGACATTATAAGGTTAGAGTCCTACTCAATTCATGCTCTACCCTGTTATTATTCTCTAAGGTCTCCTCAGCTAGAATAGTGTGGGGGGTTGGTTTAAAATGTTTTATTGCCCTAAAAGTGCTTTCTCCAGCATTTTCAGTCTATGTTGTAGTTGGGATAGGAGGGGGAATTGGATCCTTTAGTTCTTTTTAGACTCTTCCTCTCTTACTTTTCTAGTCTTATCTAGCTCTTCCACCTGGTGAGTGTTTTCTCGAGCATTTTCCATTGGAATCTAGACTTTCTTGATTCATTTTTTTAAAGGTCTAGGGTTAGGTGAACCTAATAGTATCCTCTACAGGTCCTCCTTCCTCTGATAGCGTCATCGATTTGATTGAGTTAGGAAGCTCTCTTTTTAAGGAGATTTTAATCCAAATATCAGCAAAATCAGTCCTATTTAGCAGTGTTTTGTTTTCATACAAGTTGATTGAATTTTCCATAGAGCTAGCTAAGTAGCTTAGTCCCTCAGCTAACTAATAATCCAAGGGGACTTTGAGGAATGGAATTTAGCTTATCCCTTTCCAAGCTTACACTTAGGGACTGTTTCTTGACTAACATAGGTTTTCCTTAGATATGCGGCCTCAAGTTGATATTTTTGTTATATAACTTGTTCAGAGGAGAACCTGAACAGAAAGAAGTTATCTTCACTTATTAGGGTGTTCACGTATCCCATCTGCTTCCATATCGTGAAGGCCCAATGATGCATCAGAGGAGTCGTATGCTTTTATCAAGGAAGTAATCTATGAGAGGAACATCATATGGCTCCTAGCTAAAGCAACACCTCAAGTGGAGACACAGATTTGCCTTCTTCTACTAGAGGATGTAATGGATTTTGTTAACATTAATAAGGTCGCTAGCAACCTTATTCCAAGCTAGCTTGCTAATTATCTCTAAATGAAGACTTGACTTAGGACCCTAACGAAGGGTTTGGTTGCCTTTATTGCCAGCATAAAGTTTCGGCAAGGTAGGAAAATCTGTGGCAAAGGTAAGTTAGACGAGGAGAAGGAAGGAAGTGAGGAAGATGGACAAGACATGTTTTCTTTTAACAAAAAACTGTCAGACCAAAGGAGGAGGCAAAAAATTAAAGGAGTGAGTGGCCTAGCCAAATAAGAAATAAAATAGGTGAACCGGTTCAGAACAAATGAATCAGGAAGGGGAAAAAACATAATTAGTGAAATGGAGAGGAGATAAGTGAGAGCATTTTCCCACTTATCGACATTATTACAATTGGATCTTATGTAGGGTTAAATGTAACAAATCTCCTTATAATTTAATCCTTTTTAATTTTACCCTTAAATTTTAAAAACTATCCAATATTTTCATATACTTAATTATTAATTCCAAGGAGCTTTCTATTGTTATTTTGCACATATAAAAAATAATTAGTCCATATGTAGCTTACATATCTAACATCTGCCATGAAAAAAACCATTGTTATTAAATAAAAATAATTGCATCCATGCATGCCATTATCTTATACTACAAAAGCATACGTAATGTTTTTATTGATATGTAGTAATGTTATGAAGGGCTTATTTCCATTTAAAATGATATTATTTTGTTTATGTAATAATTATTGGATATATAAGTTGATAAAAATACTCAAGAAAGGCTAATGATAACGAATTCTTTGAAATCAATAATTAAATATTAAAAGTCATTTGATAGATTTAAAAATTAGGGTCAAAGTTAAAAAAGAAAAATAATTATAAAAAGTTCTAATATATTTAATCCTAAATAGATAACAATACTTATTAATAAAAATTAAAATGGTAAATTAAAATAGATCTTCTCATGCTTTGGATCTTTTTTATTTTAATCTTTAATTTTTTAAAACTATTATCTACCCTTTAAAGTTGCATTTTGTTATCAGTCATATCCTGTATCATTATTCTTCATTACAAAACATAACAGAAAATGGTGAAAAGATGTCATATTGTTTGTGTAAGTGTTATTTGGCACAATAAGTATTTTAGTCGTGCCCATAAGATAAGCCATAAGACATTGTTTCATCATTCTCTATTATTTTTCAATTGAAAACGGTATCAAATGGTATGGGTGATATAAAAACATAACCTTATAATAGTAAATTATAGTTTTAAAGTTTAAAAAAAGTTCAAACCACAAAATTTTAACATGTATCAAATGGTATGGGTGATATAAAAACATAACCTTATAAGAGTAAATTATAGTTTTAAAGTTTAAAAAAAGTTCAAACCACAAAATTTAACATTTATTACAATGAATTTATCTTAAGTAAAAATAGTTATATCTCTATCCTTTAAAATAAGTTATGCTTACATTTATCTATAGCCATTTAGATAATAAGTATTGATATAAACTCTTGTTAAAGCAAGTTTTGGATATTTATTAGAAATTCATAAGGTGCATTAAAACTATTAATTGAAAGAAAATAATATTAAATATTATTATAAAATTAAATCACATATATTTACAAAATATTCCAGACCTCGCGTATCAGTGAGATTCATAGTGGGTGTTATTATTGGTGTTGTTGTTATATGGAATATTTTAATATTTAATATAATCTAAAATATGGTAACGTAAAATCTCAAAGTGATTTATAACATTACTAAGTCTTGTTTTATTCCTTCACTATTTACACTAAATGGAAGATTTTGATTAAGAAAATAAAATAAAAAATTCAAGTATAATAAGCAATTAAAAATCTAATATGCTTATATAAATATAAACAGAAAAGGGTAAAAGTCATGACAAACTTTAAAAAACAAATGGCCAATATGCATTACAAAAAAAGTGTAATGGTGAGAAATAATTATACCCAAAAAAATTACATTGAAAAAAATGTCCGAATAGATGAGTACCAAAGAAATTGTAAGGGAAATTACATTTGAATTTTATTAACAAATATCCTAAAAGGTATAAAGAGATAAACATAACAAAATGAGAAGGGCCCATTATTTAAAATTTGTAAATAATATATTTTTCTCAATTTTGTAATTCTAAAATAGTTTATAGTATATAACTTTTAAAGTTCGTCTTAAAGTAATTGCAGTTTATTTCACTTTTTGTTGCTAGATTTAAGGAAAAGTTTAAACTAACTTATTTATTTAGTTTTATTTAAAAATTTTATAAGAAATAAATTTCTTAAAGCTCTTCAAGCTACATCAAACTAGTAAAAAATTAGGAGAAGAATAATGTTTAAGGAGATTAACTAAACATTTATCACCCTTGTATATAAAGCAATTAATCCTTTAAGGAGATTAACTAAACATTTATCACCCTTGTACATAAAGCAGTTAATCCTTTTCTTATATAAATTTATAGCTAATTGCATATTGTAATATGATCTATAATATAATCTTTAAGCTATTGGAAATGGAAACTCAAAGAAACACTACCAAATCTAATGAATGAGCTCAAATCACCTTTCTCTAAGGAACAAGGATAAGATATAATATCTTAATTGTAGAGAGCTAATAAATGACTATTATAAGAAGAAGGGACATAAAAAAAAATAGTGAAAGCAGACATAAAAAATGTCTTTTGATATAGTTAAATATGGTTTCATTAATAATTGCCTTACTAACCAAATGAGTTCATTACTTGGATATTAGGATACATCAATTCATTATTCTCTCTGACGCCCACATTTATTATCGATAAGAAGTTAGGTACAAATTTTGAGAGAATTCCTCTCTGACACACCCGTATTTTAGATTAATGCCAAACAATTTGACATGCCCAGTGGAATAACAATGCTAAGAACACAAAATAGAAAAGAAATTGTTTTGCCTCTAACCTTGGAGGAAGAAGTCTTTACAGCCATAAGGAATGAAGTCTTTGTATCATAGATGATAGAAAATCTTAAGAAGGCAACCTCACCTTTAGCTAACTCACTTGCAGGTGAGAACCCAAAATTATGGCAACAACATGATGTTTGCACAAATGAAGTTTAATAATTGAAGCTAACACAACTTATGCAATTGTCGCAATCAAAATATTGACGGAGAAGGTTGATAAATTGTCTGTTGCTTTGATACAATTTGCTAGGAAGAATTTGCAAACTTTGGGAAAGCAAATATTTAAAAGACTTGAGGCATTCTGATCCTAATGCAGTAGAAGAGAATACAACTGCCTTCTAGCTACCTCCTTTGTAGATGAGAGATACATCCCTCCACATAAGAGAGAGGATATTCGTATGGTGCCTCCTTGCATTAATCTTGGTAATGGTCAATACCCAATCAGGTCACAAATTCCTAGTAGACAAGGATTTGGTAAGGAGGTTGAAGCTAATGGACCACAATATGGTTTGGGAGGTAACATTGTAACTATAAATTGTAATCCCATTATTCACCCACTATAAATGAGATTACAAGTTAATATGAAAGTAGTTAGAGAGGTAGTTTAGGAATTGTTGATCCTGGTTTAAGATAACTTAGCCATCCATAATTCTACACGCCTTATTCAAAACAGATTGATAAGGAGAATCCTTATCCTCCTGGCTATAGAATTCCCAAATTTAACTTATTTTCTAGGGAAGGTGAGAAATCTACCATTGAGTACATCACTAAATTCACCTTACAATATGGAGCATTAGCGAATTATGAAAACTTCAATTACTTTAAGGTTAGGATATTTTTGAATTCATTAATAGGAATCACCTTTTCCTAGTAAGCTTTGTTGCCTAAGAATTCTATTTTTTATTGGGACGAAATGGAAAGATTATTTCATACTCTAAATTTTCAGGATTGAGCATGAATTTATCAAAGCTAAGTTGTTAAGCATAACTTAGAAGAATGGTGAGAATGTTAATATGTACATCACTCGTTTTAAATAAATGAGAAGTTGACGCTAGATTATGTTTCCAAAAACTGAATTTATAAAATTAACTCAAAAAGGGTTGGAGATCAAATTGTGAAAGAAATGTAAGGCATAAAATTTTATGATTTCTCTGAATTTGAAGCAAAAGTCTTCGAATATAGAGAGCCCTTAAGGAAGAAGGTCATAGTAAGAAGAATATGCTATGTAACGCCGGACTCTCTAAGTCCTTTTGTATTAGTTTGTACTTGGAGATACTACTGTATATTGATATATACATGGTTGTATATGAGTTCAAAAATGTATTTGAATCCTTTCGGTATATATTCCAGTGATAAATAATGTTATATGCCGTTATATGAACTTAGAGTTCATCGGTGTGCGAAATCTTGGAGATTTTTGACATATAAGCTTCTAAGTCTGTAAATCCGAGTCCATTGGATGGATATGGCCATGGTGGTCAAGTTAAATGTGTTCTAATGGCGTAGAGGTGATTAGACATGATTTATAGACTTATTGGACACTTAGAAAGCTTAAATGGAAAAGTTGAACATAAGGCCTTATTTGCAAATTGTTAAAAGTTAAGGGGCTTAAATGAAATTTTATAAAGTTAAGGCGCTTAATTATAATTTTCAAAAGTTCAGTGATCAAAATGAAAATAAACGTTTTGTTCATTCTCAAATTTTGGGCTTAATTGCAAATTTAGGAAAAGTTTGGAGGGTATAATGGTAATTTCACATAAGCTAAGGTTAAAAAGGTAATTTCACCATGTTTGGTCAAAGAAGAGTCAATATTCTAAACCCTTCTTCCTTGTATGGCCGTGCACCCCACCATTTTAATATTAAAAACACTTTGTTTTAATTGAAAGAAAGGAGAAGAGAGGAAGAGAAGAACACCAGACCATCACCAAAATTTCACCATGTTTTTGATTCTCTAACCCAAACCAAGGTGTTCTCAGTTAATTTGTGATTAAGGAACTCAAATCTATCATTAGATCTAAGAAATTCTCAAAGGATTTTAAGATATCACTAAAGGAAAGTTTAGGTAAATTTTGTCTCATCTCTCCCTACATTATGATTTTGAGTTTTGTGTTAAGATATGTTGTTCTCCATGCCTGAATATGCATGAAACATGGTTTAGATGAATGAAATGAGTCATAGAGAAGTCTCCTTAAGTCAAAACTGAGATGCCCTCTCTTTGGTGAAAGTTTATGAATTCTATGGTGTTAATTGTGTATGTATAATGTGAATTGATGATACAAAATGAAGAAGATGTATATTGGATAAGTCTTGGCCGAAATGATGGGGGAAGAAATGGATTAATGTAATGAGTTGTATAATTATGATAAATATGGCTTAAATGAAGGGAATTGGATTGAATGGAGTGGTGAAATGTGTTGTTGCTTGGAAGTGCTTGTTATATAACAAGATAGGAGCATGAATTACTATGGAAAAGTCTTGAAAATATGACTTGAAAGTCATGCACATTAGGTGTTTGATAAAATGCCTAAGTCAACTTGGTTTCGGATTTAAGAATTGTAATGGTGTGCATTGGAAAGAGGCTTTCATGTCTACTTAGAGTAAACTTGAATTTTTGCTTAGATTGATGAGTAGTGACCTAATGTTCTTGGATAAAAATGTGCTTAATTATGCTTTGAAATGTGTAAGTATTAGATCAAAGGCATTAAATGCCTTGGAAAATGCAAAAGAAAGCTTACATAAATAATAAGGGAATTAACCATTTGAGAAGCTTAATGGCTGAATCCTATAGCTTAAAGATAGTGATATTATGTTTTATACACTTATATGGTCGTGTATAAGTATGAGATATATGTTTGAGTAGTAAACACATTGTATATTTGTATCTATAAGGGCTCGGGAGCTGTAGATCAAGGAGCTCGTATCGAGGATCGTTGAAGTGAAGGGAGTATACACGTTCTTTTAAGGTGAGTTGGGGAAACAATATCTCTCAAATGGGACTAGGACATCCCAAGACATGCATGATGACTTATATGTGAATTTTGAACCTAAGTAATGTATAGTAGAATTGAATCTTAAATGGATGGTAGTATACTTGTGTATTTAATAAATGACATTGTTTTGAATAACTTTGCACTTGAAGGCCAAAAGATGGCTTTTATTGCATGAAATAATGTTTTGGAACTTACATATGCATAACCGAGTCATGTATGCTGCGTGTATGTGTTCTCTTTTGGCTTAGAGCCATGACAAGGTTCCATTTTATCTATTGGACCGATAAATAAAGGCATAGTGTCTTACTTGATTTTAGTACTTATTATTTGTATATGATTTTTGTGATTGGTGAGGTAACGATTGGCCATTCGTGTGCTAAGCACAACAAATTAAGTGACCCTCATACCCTTAACATTGGTACATAAAAGTCGAGTCCTCATATCGACACCTTTTTATGGGACTTGCGGGTGATTGCACACTTAAAGGTCTGATCACCGATGAGATCATCACCTAGGGTCATGACGCTCTTGTTGACCATAGTTGGACTCACCACAGATGAAAGTCGAGCCAACACCAGGAATCGGTAAGTGTGCACACTAGTTTGACCGACTAGTGGTGACACACATAACTATTTTGGCTTATTCTGAAATTTGACTTCCCGACGAGATTTGATTTATACATGTAATGTTTTTTTGCTATTGTGTACTGGAATTGGAATCTATGTTCACTGGATGAGTGATTAATAGACTAGGCCTATGTGGTTCCTAACGAGTATATGTTGAGTCATAGGCTAGGCCTATGTGTTTCTATGTCATGTATGTTCACTTCATAAGTGGTTATGTGCATGTTAGATGCATGAAAAACCCATCCTTAAATTATCTAGACTGCTTTGGTATGTATTGGGTTCTATTTGCGATATATGTTTTTCCTACTCACTGAGTACATAATGTACTTACCCCCTCCGCTTTCCAACCATGCAGGTTAATTTGGTGAGCTTGAAGCTCTAAGTGGATCGTGCAATCTTTTGATATTTTCGAAGTATTACCGCATATGGGTAGTCTCTGCTTTGTACTTTTGTTATATAGTGGCTCATGAACTTTTTTATTAAGTTAGTTATGTTGATATGCTTTATGATTTTGTAAATTAACTCTTGATTATCTTGTGGTTTGTAAATGACCTTATATATGAACCTTTTGTACTATTGTTGAGATTGCTCTTGAGTGGACTTAAAAGTCCAGAAGTTGTGGTAGAGTTTTAAATGTAAATAGAAAAGTGCATTTAAAAATGATTTATAGGTATTTTAGTTGAGTTTTGAGATTTTCAAAATACAGCTGTTGTGTGGTCTAATTGTTTTCAAAGGATATTTAGTTAGACTTGCATAGTCGAGTTAAAGGTCCCTTGAGTATCCTTAGCCTAGGTATGCAGCGGTTGTCATGTGCTCAATGTGGTTGCTGGTTGTGACATGCTAGGCACTTATGCTATTAAGATGAATTCTTACGATTCAATGGTAGCTAAAGTCAATATTTATAGAACTTGCATTTGCCCCTCCTTTAAAGGTAAATCTCTGGAAGTCAAAAAGAAAATCCAAGCTCCATTGACCCAAGTTCAATACACCTTTAACACTTCTAAAAATAGAGGAGATATTTTATTATTTATTGTGAGAAAAGTTTACCATCTTACCCCTAGAGCATAAAATTATTGTGAAAAAGGAAATTATAGGAAGAGAATATTACAAATATCACAATACTTAGAGCCACTAGATAAATTTATGTTAGGGATTCAAGAATATGATCCTAAACCATAGCAATAAAAGAATTTTGATGTTCCTAAAGCTGACTATACTTTACTAATAGATGAAGGTCTAATCCCACCAGTGACAACTGTTAATGTAATTGAATTCAATTTACACCTATTGTTAGATGTTAAAGAGAAGTTGAAAACTAAGTAATTTGGCGTCATCATCAAAGTCATGAATAGTGGCTTTTATTCCTAAACATAATACCAACTTCAGGAATTGGGGCCAACAAATTCCTATAATTGAACAAAAGGTTAAAATATTAAGGAAAAATCATCAAGCAGAATTTCCCCAAGTTTATAAGCAAAGAAATGATCCTCAAATTCTTAGTTATCATCACAGATACCCAGATTTGTGGTAACACCATAAGTTCCACCATCTCGATATTGGCAACAAGTAAGACAAATAAAGAATTTAATGGAATTCTTTTTTAACTCGAACTAAAAGAAGAAAGATATAACAATAGGGATCCATTACAAAAGTTGAGAAAAATAAACCAGTATTGATAAAATGAGACAAATTCAAAAAAGTCATTTCGTGTTATGCGTAGTGGCAAAGGAATATAAATACATAAGTTTAACTTTATCACCTTATTATATTGCTGTTATCCAATTGCTAGAATTCTTTTATAATATATAATTTTAACATATTATGTGAGGTGAAAATTATGAGGCAAATAATCTTCACAAATAGCATTCAGGTTGAAAATTCCAAAGACTTAGTCCATAAGTGTATTGTGGTACAATGAAGGTCTCACCCATCCATTTATAAGAGAGGAATTTCACTAGAAGTCTTTAATATTGACAAAGAAGTTTCACACAATTGGAGGTTGAAAATTAAAGACTTTTTAGAAATTCCTACCAGGAAAATGTCATTCAAACTTAAGTAACAAATGCTTCATGCATGTCAAATACACCAAAAAAATAAAACCCAATTCTACATTACCAAATTTGTAATAGTGGTAAGAAAGGATCGTATCCACAAAAGTGTGTGATTAGCTTTTGATATTAATGAATCAATTTATAGGATTTTT
>JAOTAX010009386.1:0-12875 GCA_025629825.1 Erythroxylum guanchezii
TAATTAAATGAACAACTCAAGTGATCAATCAACTAAGAACAAAATAATAATACACTTGAGAAAAAGAAGACAACTTCTCGAAAGGTCAAGCTCCACTGAAATAGATCTGGAAGTCGTCACAATAACAAAAAGCTGACTCACATAAACACTGATACGAAAACCACTGCGTAGCTAACACTGACCTGCACTAATATTCCTTTCACAGTGTGTCAAACGTGAGATGCAAATGTTCAGCTCAAATCAACAGCATATACGCAACCATCATCAACACGCAACCTACACAACTTCAATAACTCCCACGCTATCTTAGTTGTCGCGCGACCTCAACTTAGTTTCTTCAGCTTGCATATCTTTTATTGATTTCAACGCCAACTAGGAGATAAGAAGATGTTGACCCTATTTTGATAGATTTTAAAAGATTCCACTGTAACTCCTATTCACCATGCCATCCAATAAGACAATCATAACCAAGCAATTGATTTACTCTCTCATCCACGTTTCCCAAACAAGCAATTAATGCACAATTAATGCATATTTCAAGTTGCCTTATCTCACACTTGTCTTGAATTTGCCGCAGTCCACTAGGTTTCTTGCTGTAACATCCTTGGATAAAATTCAACTTTAATTCCTAAGACACCCACAGTGGACCCACACACACACCAAGCTTTGTTAACGCCCACTTCAGACCCTATTGCCACATAATCACATTCAAGATAGATGTTTGCCGCAGATTACTGGTATACACAAATCCCTCAAGAATCCAACTTCAACCAAGTAACTACCACTTTAATTCAAACCACAACAACCTCATCTTTTTATGTTCATCAATCCACAATTTTTAAATCCCACTACAATGAAGATTTTATATGTCCAATTAAAATGCCAAAACTAAATAAAAGATATATATATAATATAATAATATATCTTAACAAGAAAAATTGGTCCCGCGTAGGAGAGTTAAGGGTCTGATGCTCATATTTGCAGATTGCAGGTGGGTGCACAACTTTTTACAACTGGGGGTTGGTCTTCTGTCACATCTGGTTTTTGTTGTATAGCCGTTGTCTCGAACGTTGGATTGCTCGTTTCCTATATAACAATTTTGGGCGGCCTGGTCCCACTGAGGTGAAAAAATGCACCAAAAACTCTGGTAGACCTTACCGCTCCCACATCGGCGACTCCGAGACAGAATACTGATTCCACAACCACACGAGGGCTAGAGGGTACAGGGATAGCGGTTCCGACGGAGGCACGTGCTAACGGGTATGGACCTTAGATTGTGGTGCAACGACGTTCTCCTCCTGTCTCAATACAACGTCAAAATCATCGACAAACTAGTAAGAAACCGACGGCTTCAAAGTTGGGTGGCTCAAGGTTTACGACTTTGACAGAGATAGAGACAAAAGAAAAGGACACTGTGCAGATAGACTTGACAGGGACAGGGAGCCGTTTGAACTTAACTGACTTGGTTAGTATGGGCTTTGCCAAAGGAAAAGATAAGGCTTCCACTTCCCATAACAGTAAAAGATCTACACAGGCTAATACAAAAGGCAAAGCTCTGGTTCCTTCCCCATCTGTGATTACCCCACGTCCAAAGTCAGACAGTCGTCAACAGGTAGGAGCGACCAGCAACACCGAGGAACCCTTGATCCTCACAGCACAGGATAAACATATTGCTATTACTATTGATTCACATTCTGAGATGATTTGTGATCATACTCTCCTACCGCCTAATGATATTGGAACTACAGCTAATTGCCCAATGCAGGAAGTTTCGTCTAATACAGATATGGCAGGTGGAGAACAGGCACCAGAATTATTACCTCCTTCTGAGCCTCCCGACGTCACACAGCGGTGGAATTAAATACGGCTCTGAATGCTGCGCAAGAGATGGAGATCCTGGAGAGTGACAACACGGGCACACTCTCGGATAACGTTCCCGTTCACTCGGATGCACTGATGCCCGAACAACGATCTAGTATTTGATGTCAATTCTCTTATGGAATTGTCAAGGAACGGGAGGGAAGAATATCCAAGCAATATTACGTAATTACATACGTATGTACCACCCTGGTATTCTGGTTTTGTTTGAACCTTGTATTAGCGGGCCTAAGGCTAGCACAGTGATTAGGAAGTTAGGGTTTGATTTCTCGTTTAGGGTCGAAGCTGTAGGCTTTTTAGGCGGAAGTTGGTTACTCTGGAAAGATGGAATTGAGGTCTCGGTGTTCATCGCTCATCGACAATTCATCCATACGAAAGTCAAGTATGGTGATCTTTCTTTTGATTTTACGCCAGTTTATGCGAGTCCTCAACCTACCTCTCAAAAAGTCCTTTGGCATCTTTTAGGTTGGATAGGATCTTGTACATCGGACCCCTGGTTAGTGGGGGGCGATTTCAATGCTAAACTGGAGGCTTCTGACAAACTAGGGGGAGCGCCGACCACTTGTATAGTGAATAATCAGTTTAGGAATTGGGTTGATCAGTGGGAGCTTCATGATTTGGGATTTATGGGATCAAAATTCACTTGGCTCCGAGGTTTGACTTAAGCCCGATTAGACCGGGTGTTTGGCTCGACTTATTGGCTAAGGGCTTTTCCCCTCACGGTCAATCAACACCTTCCTTTTTTGGGCTATGATCATCGACCCTTGCTGGTTCATCTAACTAACTCCCCTCCTCAGGCTCCGTGATCTATCGGATTTTAGTTTCAAAACGCTTGGTTAACTCATCCGGGTTTTAATGAGGTGGTGGCAAAGCATTGGCTTCCGGAGAACGAAACTTTTAGCCACTCCCTCTCCATTTTCGCTCGTCATCTCTCGCGTTGGAATCAAGAGGTTTTTGGCAATATCTTCCATCGCAAAAAATGTTTGCTGGCCCAGCTAGAGGGCATACAGCGAGCGATGCAAAATGACATGTTGGATGAGCTGTTGGATTTAGAACAACGTTTGAGCAATGATCTGTTACAAGTGTTGTGTAAGGAAGAAATCTTCTGGCATCAACGAGCCAAATGTGAATGGATTTCCAAGGGTGACCGTAATACCAGGTTTTATAATACTGTCACTCTTGCTAAAAGGAAGAAATTGAACATTGATCGACTCTTGGATGACACAGGGACTCTAATGTCGAGTCACGATCACCTCAGCACACTAGTGAGGAATTTTTTTATCCAATTATATACTCCTGACACCGAGGTGAGTAATCCTTTACCTTATTCTAGCGGCTTTCCCCAACTTTCAGCGGATCGGCTTCACGACCTTGACCGTCCAATACATGCTACTGAAGTCTGACAGACTATGTTTGCCATCAACCCAAATAAAGCTATGGGCGTGGATGGCTTCAATGCTCTTTTCTTTCAAAACCAATGGGCTCAGGTAGGTAATACGGTGGTCACTTTGATTCAAGACATTTTTAGACTGGATCACTGGGAACAAGAATTAAACCAAACCATCTTGGTACTAATTCCTAAAATTCCTACTCCTATTAGCATCGCTGAGTTTCGACCTATAAGCCTCTGTACGGTGTTTTATAAAGTGATCGCTAAAATTATTGTTAATCGTTTGAAACCTCATATGGATTACCTTGTTAAGGAGAATCAATGTAGCTTCATTCCAGGCCGACATATCACGGACAACATCATCATTGCTCAAGAAGTAATCCATTCGATGAGGAAGAAACAAGGCAAACAGGGATACCTTGCATTGAAGGTTGACCTTGAGAAAGCTTACAACAGGATTCGATGGGAGTTCATCCAAAATACCCTAACAGAGATTGGGATTCCTTTTAATCTCATCAGGGTCATTATGAAGTACGTGACGACGGTGTCTTTCCAGGTAGCTTGGTAAGGCACTCTTTCTGACCCTTTTATGCCTTCCCGAGGCATTAGACAAGGGAATCCACTTTCACCCTATCTTTTTGTGCTTTGCATGGAACGTTTAGGGCACCTCATTTCCCAGGCAGTTAATCAAGGTTAGTGGAAACCAATTCGTTTAGGCCCTTCGGGACCCCCTTATCCTATTTATTTTTTACGGATGACCTAGTACTCTTTGGCGAAGCTACAATAGCGCAGACGCAAGTAATCACTCGGATTTTGGAAACTTTTTATCGGGCGTCTGGGCAACGCATTAACTTTACTAAAACCCAGATTTTTTTTTCTCAGAATGTTCCGAACCATACTGCGCGTCACCTTAGTCAGGCGCTGCAAGTTATCAAAACAAACAATCTTGGGAAATACTTGGGAGTCCCTTTGATTCATGAGCGTATAACTCGTAATACCTATCAGTATATTTTAGATAAGACACAACAAAAGCTGATTGGGTGGAAATCTCAGATGTTATCTTTAGCAGGTCAGGTTACCCTCACACAATCTGTCATTTCAACTCTGCCTATCTTCACAATGCAAACGGTAC
Source organism: Erythroxylum guanchezii (assembly GCA_025629825.1). Classification (NCBI taxonomy): domain Eukaryota; kingdom Viridiplantae; phylum Streptophyta; class Magnoliopsida; order Malpighiales; family Erythroxylaceae; genus Erythroxylum; species Erythroxylum guanchezii. The sequence goes on from JAOTAX010009386.1 coordinate 4,401, forward strand.
GGCTTCCTCATCACCTGTGTGATGATCTGGAAAAAGTAATGAGAGATTTCATTTGGGGGTCTCAGGACGGCCAAAAGAAAATTCACTTGGTTAGTTGGGAGGAAGTGTGTCAACCCAAGAAAGCGGGGGGACTAGGGCTCAAATGCATTCGATCGATGAACGATGCACTCCTTACGAAACTCGGATGGGACTTACTTACTAAACCCCAGGCTCTATGGGTCCAAACTCTGAGGGCGAAATACAGGGTAGATACGAATCATATACTGTAGACTTTAGCGAGCCATAGAGCTTCGGTTCTTTGACGAGAGATTGCAGCGACTTGGAATCTTATACACCAAGGCACTAAATGGCAATTAGGAAATGGGCGACGCATTCTTTTTTGGTTGGACCACTGGTTAGATGATTGGGGCCCTCTCTATTTAGTGGCTCAGACCGACATCCCTGAGAGCATGCTCAATGCTACAATTCATGATTTTCAAGATGGGAATGGCAATTGGCATTGGCAGTTATTTCAACATTATCTCCCAGCCACAGTTTGTATGAATATCGCGTCCACCAATATCAGTGACCATGCGGATGATATTTTGATGTGGGGCCAAACTTCGCATCGGAGATTCACTATAGCATCTACTTATGAGCTTACCGAGAATATAAATACTGATGTCTTAAACAGACATTGGGAGGACATATGGAAGTGGGCGGGACCACAGCGCATTAGTTCTTTTCTTTGGCTGGTGGCTAAGAGGAAGTTGTTAACCAATAAGTAACGTGTGACCCGTCATCTGACCATGGAGGATGGCTGTAATTTCTGTGGCCAAGAGGAATCGACCCTACACGTTTTACGGGACTGTCCTCGGGTCAAATCCTTTTGGCACAAATTTCCTCCTGCCATGGTTGGAGGGGACTTCTTCAGTCAGGAGGAAGCAAACTGGCTCCGTTTTAATCTTAATCACCACATGCTACTGAATCAGGCAGAATGGCCTACTATTTTTGGGGTCGCTTGTTGATTTCTTTGGAAATGGCAGAATAACAACATTTTTGAGCCAGGTTTTGTTTGGCCAATAAACGGTCCTACAATTGTCATGGATTATACTAATTGGATCATACGTGTCAGTGCAATGGAAAATCGGGTTTTTCAGTTTCAGGGGCTGCCTCTGGGTACTTTAGTCGGTTGGACTAAACCCTTAAAAGGATGGGCCAAGATTAATACGGATGGTGCAGTGAAAATGGGCTCTAATATTGCTTCTGCCGGAGGCATTCTAAGGAACTATCAGGGGCACTGGTGTATCGGTTTCTTACAGAATATCGGAGTCGACGATCCTTTAATGGCTGAACTCTGCGGTGTGTACTCAGGGCTGCTGCTAGCGTGGGATTGGGGATATAGGCGTGTGATAGTGGAAGTGGACTTCCTAAAGGTCATTAATATTCTTTCATCTTGCCTGAATTATCTAACTGAGCATTCTTTTTTGGTGACAGGTATTTGAGACTTGATATGTCGAGCTTAGGAAGTGTGAATGGAGCATACGCATCGTGAAGGGAATCAATGTGCGGATCATTTGGCGTATCTAGCTTGTTTCGCAGTGCTGGGCCTGCATACCCTTCAGGAGCCTCCCCAGAGCATTTTGGATGCACTCCACCGAGACATGCAAGGAACCCTTTACAATAGACCCCTTCGTAGGGGATTAGACTCTATGAACTAGTCACTTTTGTTTTCTTTCCCTTGTAACAAAAAAAAAACTTTGGTATGATCAAGGTAGAATAACTAACAAAATTACCACACCAAGAGAAAGACAGACTCGTGACCTTGTTCTAGATAGTAGTGAAAGAGCCCAACTTATAGCTAACTCATCGAACTCACGGACTAGAAGATTGGACTTTCCTACTAGAATCTCTCTTTTTTTCCAATCCAGTTCTTTCGCAAGAACGGAGATGACACTCTTACATCTATAAGAATAGTTAAAGCAAGTGAACAAACTCACACTACAAGAAAAAGGTCGTTTAGCGACAGAAATTATTGACGAAAAATGTTTATATTTTGTCGGTAATATAGAATAGCGACGGAAATTACCGACAGGCAACGACGTAGTTAAAACAGCCGTAGTTAAATTTACCAACGGAAGAATTCGTTTGTCGGTAAATTTACTGATGGTAAATGTTGTCAACCGTCAGTAAATTTACCTACGGATCTTAATATTCCGTCAGTAAATATTGAGCATTTTATTGACGAAAAATAAAATTCTATTGGTAAATAAAATTAATTTTTTTTAAAACACTCTTCCTTTTATCTTCAGCAGAACTAGCCACAGATTACTCAACCTCTTTGAGCACAACCAACCATCTTTTCAACCTCTTGAAGCCTCTACAAGAGACTGCAGCCTCCTCTAGTCTCTTCACTGTTTGCTTAACGCTTCTATAGCTCCGATTCCCTTGAAACGCATCACCGAAATGTAAACGAGAGTGAGAAACACAATGGAAAAAGAAAAGATTTTACCGTGGTATGAATATTACCAGGCTAAGGAAGACGACTGGTATAAGGGGCCCATTCTGATTTCGTATCAAAAACACATAGAGATTACCAGGCCGATTTTTGTTCAACCAAAAGGACGACAATAACAAAGAGATTTCAAACAAAGATTTCAAAGTATAAAGGCTTGTAGAGAAAAGGAAAAATTTGAACAGAAATGTAAACAAGGTGAAGAGAAGAAATGTTCTAGAGAGAGAAAGACATGGCAGGAGGATGGTTACTACTTACCTTGGAATGTCTTTGGAAGAGGACCAGAGGAGACAACGTCGGAGAGAAGAAATCTCATGAGAGGGACGCAGCAGGAAGAAGAACACGCAAGTTGGGGGGGTGTGTGTAAAGTAATAGGAAATGATAGGCAAAAGACGTATATTTCCATTGATCGGTTCAGTATAAATACAAGATTTACATGTATAAGATAAGGAGAGATTTATAAGAGAAATTGAATTTGAAAATATAACAGAATATCTTAACCAAGAGATAAGATTTGCTTGACTAAATTATATCTTCAACACCCCCCCGCAAACAGATGGGGGAACGACCATCAGTTTGTTCTTCAAAGCAAGAAACCGAGTTTTGGACAATGGTTTAGTTAGGACATCAGCAAGTTGATCAGCTGTGGGAATGTATAAGACAGTGAGGACCTTCTTGCGAACCTGATCACGGACAAAGTGAAAATCAAGTTCGAGATGTTTGGAGCGTGAGTGGAAAACCAGATTAGCCGCCAAGTAGGTGGTCGAAACATTATCGCACCAGATTCGTGGTGTAGTGGGAAGAGGTTGATTGAGCTCCCTAAGAAGACATTGAAGCCAATAAACTTCAGAAGCAGCCGAGGCAAGTGCACGATATTCAGAATCTATGCTAGATCGAGCAACAGTGTTCTGCTTCTTGGAGCACCATGAGATGATGTTGGGGCCGTGAAAAACAATATAAGTCGAGGTGCTTTTCCGATCAATTTTGTCACCCCCCCAATCGCCATCAGAAAATGCAACAAGAGAAGAGGAGGGAGATGATTGAAGTACAATACCATGATCAATAGTTCCACGTAAGTAGCGAAGGATGCGTTTCACGGCCTGCCAGTGATGAATCGAAGGAGAGTGCATAAATTGTGCAGTTTTGTTAACTGCCAGACTGATATTAGGTCGAGTGAGGGCCAAGTATTGGAGAGTGCCGACTACTTGTCGATACAATGTCGGATCCTCAAATGTAGGAGAAGTTAATGTGGTTAAATCAGTTTGAGGAGTAGACGGGGTGGAGACAGAAGAAGCTTCAAAAGATCATAAATGTATTTAGATTGAGAAAGTTGAATCCCATTTGCTAGCCAAGTAACCTCAACACCAAGAAAATAAGAAAGAGGACCCAAATCTTTAAGAGCAACCGAGGAGCCAAGTTGCCGAGTGATTTGTTGAAGGAGAAGAGATGAAGACCCTGTTAGGATTAAATCATCAACATAGACCAAGCAATAAGCAGTGTCAGCACCGGCGGAATAAATGAAAAGAGAGCTGTCAGCTTTAGAACCACGAAAACCGATCTTGTGTAAGGCTGTAGTGAGACAAAAATACCAAGCTCGAGGGGCTTGTTTTAAGCCATACAAAGATTTTCGGAGAGAACATACATGATGTGGTTTAGTTGGATCAAGAAAACCTTGAGGTTGCTCCATAAACACGGGTTCGTCAAGTGTGCCATGTAAAAAGGCGTTGGAGACATCCAATTGACGAATCGGTCATTTAGAATTGACAGCAATCGACAAAATAAGACGAACCATGGCTGGTTTAATCACAGGACTGAAAGTTTCGACATAATCGATGCTGGGTCGTTGATGGAAGCCCTTGGCAATAAGTTGGGCTTTGTAGCGATCAACAGAGCCATCCGGTTTAGTCTTGATACGATAAATCCACTTGCAACCAATCATGTTATTGGCTTGTGACCGAGGAACTAAGTCCCAAGTCCCATTTGCCATTAAAGCATCAATTTCATCAGACATGGCTTGACGCCAAATTTTGTGCTTAGCTGCCTCTGTATAGGAAGATGGAGTAGACAAGGCAGTGGAGGAGGTCTGAAAAACTCTCGGTTTTAAGTTAACCGTTTTGGATCGAGTGACCATGGGATGCTGGTTTTGAGCGAACTGATTTGGAGTAGGAGTAGGAGATATCGGGTTTGCAAGGGAAGGAGGCGGGACGGATGCAGGTGGTGGTGTAGGCGTGGGGATGCTCGATGGGTGGCAGGACAAAGGGTCTGTTTGGTTGCGATAAAGGCTAGGAGACAGATGGTGTAGCAGGTGGAGACAATTGAGTAGGGGGAAGCCCAAGAGAGAATACGGTGGGGGTAGATGGTGGTGAACCGAGGATAGAAGATTGCCCATTACTATCTTTGAACGGAAAAACCTGCTCATCAAAAATTACATGACGTGAGTAAACAATTTTATTTGTCGATAAGGATAAGCATTTGTAACCCTTGTGTAAAATACTATAGCCAAGAAACACACACTTAGTAGAACGAGGTTCGAGTTTGTGTTTAGCATAGGGACGGAGCCATGGATAGCAACAACAACCAAAAACATGAAGAAAATTAAAATCCGAGTTACGTTGAAAAATTATTTGGTATGGGGATTTATGATTAAGTGTTGGTGAGGGTAGGCGATTTATGGTATAAACGGCAGCGGCAAAGGCATGATCCTAGAATTTTGGTGGAACAGAAACATGATGTAAAAGAGCTCGACCAGTTTCGGTGATGTGACGGTGTTTACGTTCGGCACAGCCATTTTGTTCAGGTATTTTGGGACAAGAGCTTCGTTGAATAATGGCATTGTCGGCTAGATAACGTTGTAAGCCTTGGTATTCCCCACCCCAATCGGCCTGAAACTGTTTAATAAGTTTACCAAAAAAAATTTCAACAATGGCTCGGAATTTAATGAAGCAATGAAACACATCAGACTTATTACGAAGAAAGTAAATCCATGTGTATTTGGTGTAATGATCAAAGAATATAACATAATATCGATAACCATCAGAAGAAGCAATAGGGGACGGTCCCCATAAATCCGAACAAATCAATTCTAAAGGTTCTTTGGCTTCATAATTGGAATCAGAAAAAGGTAATTTATCCGATTTGCAAACACAACATGTCTCACATAACAAAGAAGTACGCTTAGAACTAGCGGACAGTTTATTCAAAAACAAAACTTTATTGACTGTCTAGGAGCAGGCATGGCCTAATCAAGCATGCCAAGTTGATAAGGAGATAGAGTGACAAGTTGGTGACACCGGATCTGAAGCTAAGCAGTAGAGTCCATCTTCATTGTATCCCTGATGGAGTGGTTCCTGTGTTTTGCGATCCTTAATCACAAAATGATTAGAAAAGAATTCAATAGAAACATCATTAGATCTTGTAAACTGACCAACGGACAACAAATTGGTGTTAGATTCGAGAACATGGAGAATATTATGTAACGAAAAAGACCGGGAATTAAGAGAAATGGAATTGGAACCAACATGAGAGATGGGTAAGTGTTTACCATTGGTGAGAGCCACTTCATCAGTGCCAGAATACTCAGAGTGGATGCCCAGATTTTCCAGTTCAGAAGTTAAGTGATGGGTGGCACCAGTATCCACGATCCACGGTTTGTTCTGGGCATTGGGAGATGAGGTGTAATTGGCAGCCGGTTTGGGAGTGTAGTCAGAGTAGTTGGGACTAGGACATTGCTTATTTGTATGACCTCGACCACGGCAATTGAAGCAAGTAGGAGTGTAGGGCTCAGAATATCCGGAATTGGAGCGACCGCGACCAGCATAGGAGGATGAACCGACACGACGGTTGCCACGACCTCGACTCCGGTGGCCGACGATATTGTTTTGGCGACCTGCAAAATGGGCAACAGCAGAAGGAGTGATCAATTCACGATCATTGCTTAACTGCAATTCTTCAGATAAAATTAAACCAAATAAATCATCAAAGGTAATTGATACCAGTTTAGCCTCAATGTTACGTGTAAAGGGTCTGTAATTAGGACCAAGACCACGCAAAATGTGATCAATAAGATCATCCTCGGAGATAGCAGCGTCAAGAGCAACAAGTTGATCGAAGAGACGCTTAGCACGATCCATATAAGCAGCGATGGAATCGTTTTCCCGAGATAAAGCATGTAAGACATTCTTAAGAGTCCGAACTTGGGCACGAGAGCCAGAAGCAAAGGTTGTCTGCAGCCGAGACCAGGCCCCATGTGCAGTGGTGGTGCCAACAACTTGCGACAAGATAGATTCAGAAAGCGAGCCAAAATCCAGCCTAACACCATTTGATCTTTAACAAACCAGCTTTGATACGCCGGATTAGGTGCATTATCAACCTTCGTTGGCGGCGATTTGGTACCATCGATATGATGAACCAGTTGTTGGCTGTAAAGTAAAGGCATCATTTGCGTTTTCCAGAGAAGATAGTTGGAGGGAGTGAGCTTAACAGTGAGTTGATGGGGCATGTTTGGAATGGAGGGAAGAGACGGCAGGGAAGAAGAGGAAGCAGATGAGTTGGTCATGGTGTTGAAGGAGAAAAAGGAATTTGGGTGATTAAAACCACATGTGGGGCTCTGATACCATGTAAAGTAATAGAAAATGATAGGCAAAAGACGTATATTTCCATTGATCGGTTCAGTATAAATACAAGATTTACATGTATAAGATAAGGAGAGATTTACAAGGGAAATTGAATTTGAAAATATAACAGAATATCTTAACTAAGAGATAAGATTTGCTTGACTAAATTATATCTTCAACATGGTGTTGGTGGTTTCGGGTGTTTTAAACAGCAGGAAGAAGAACATGCAGGTGTGGGCATTCAGGTGTTTTAAACGTGATTTGTCGACGAAATTCTCCGTCGCTAATTTTAAAATTTATTATACCGCCTTTAATTCCCACTTTATTTACCGACGACAATGGTTTCATCTGTATGCTTCCTCCATATTTAGCGACGGATTTTAATTTTACGTCGCTAATTTCAGTGTAATTACTGACGAACACTTTTACCATCCCTAAAGTCCGTCGCTAATTTTACCAGGACAGTTTCTCTCCATTTTTTGTGGCTAAGTTCCGTGGCTAATTTTAAAATTTAGTATACCGCCTTTAATTCCCGCTTTATTTACTGACGGTAATGGTTCCGTTGGTATTTAGTGATGGATTTTAATTTTCCGTCGCTAATTTCAGTGTAATTACCAACGAACACTTTTACTAACCCTAAAGTTTGTCACTAATTTTGCCAGGATGGTTTTCCTCCATTTTTAGCGACAGAAATTAGAACCGTTGTTAAAAGAATTTTTTTCCCGTCGATTTTAGCGACGAAAATAGGGTTTTTGTCGCTAATTTACTACGCTTTATATTCCGTCGGTAATTTTCTGTCGCTAATTACTACTTTTCTTGTAGTGTCATGTGGACACTCCTTAGCTCACGAGCTTTAAGAGGAACTGTCAAGGAGCTACTGGAGTTTATAAACTACAGCGGCTCTCTATCTGAACCTCTTCTTCATCAATTGTGATATTTGGGATATGAGCAATGCTACCAGTCCACACCCTTTTTGTTTCCACATTTTTTCTTCACTTCAGGAAAGAAATTTATGGTTAATTCTCTTAAAGAGGTAAGATGATGCGTTTCTTGGAGGCAAAGATGTTAATCTTGGGCAGCAACCTATGTATAGTTTTCGAAGGGAAGTGAGATTCTGAATCCACACTTCTAGTAGACATTCACGATCACCAATTCTGATGAACTCTAGTTCCTTCAATTTGGACAGAGGATAGACAACTGAGGAAGCAATGACAGGAGTCACTGCCTTCGTTTCCATTGTATGCTCACTGTTAAGTCCTTTAAATTGCAAATGTTTTGGGCGTAATTATTTTTAAGGTGTTGAAATTATTATCCGAATTTAATGGAATTGTTCTATAATTGTTTACAGATGGTTTTCAACACTCTAAG
>JAOTAX010009499.1:0-33221 GCA_025629825.1 Erythroxylum guanchezii
GTCTAAGATGAAGTTACTGTTCACTTGATTCGTCTGATTTTTGTACACCCACTTCGTCTGATTACTGTTCATCTTCCAACTTCTGTTTCTCATGAGAGTCATAGCTCTTGAAGTCTTCGTTCCAACTCTCCAAAGAACACCTCAATCTGAAAGTTGTACAGGAAGTTATAGTCGCTTCTTTTGATCATAACTTCTTCCCTAGACCTCAGAATGACTTGATTCTTGAACCATTGGATTCGTAAGCCATTTCTCTCCTTCTCCACCCAAAAATAGAAGCTATCTGAAGTGAAATGGAGAAAGATTGAGTGAAAAGAGTGAGTCGGGTACAGTGAGAACTTTTTTTTAAAGATATGAACCGGTAATATTCCACCGAACATATTTTGATATTTAGATGATTTATGGAGCTCTACTGATCGAAATCAGATGATTTATGATTTGTGATAAACTAGAGATATAGAGCTGCAAAGTATCTGAAGGAAGTTAATTGTGATATAGTCCTAAGACTTTCAAGTTTTGGATGTAAGTTGTTCATAGTGTACTGTTTTAGATAAGATCAGTCCAAAAATGTTTGAAGTATGAATCACTTAACCAAATTAAATGGTTTCGGTGACCTTATAGACTTAAGACAATAGAAGATATTTTTCTTCTAGAAAGTGTTATGTCAGAGTGTTTAAGTGTACTGTCGGAAAGATACTTATGTATAAATGACATAAGGCAAAAATGGAAGGGCAAATGGGACAATTCTTATTCATTAAGGGCATAATTGGAAAGGAAGTATTGTCTTGCTGATAAATAAAGGGGAAGCCGTAAATAGGAAGATTCTAGAGAAACAAAATGTGTGGATGAGAAAGGAGCTAAGAGAGAGAAAACATGAAAAGGGATGAAAGAGAGTCGGTGGTTAGAGCTCCCATTAGAGCTGAAGATCTCTTCATTTAGTGAAGGATCAAGGTTAAAAATCTGCATAAAGGCGCATCCAGAATTTGGAAGCAAATGCTAATCTAGAGCATACTGTGAGTAGACCTAGATGGTCTTACTTTATTGTCTGTCTATTTATGTTATGAATTGAGTGACAATGAATGATTATGAATGTGATTTAATTGTTGAATTCCAGATAATGAAGGTCCGATGACTGTGATATATGGATGAGATATTGAAGTGCAAATTAAATGTGATTGTGATTGTTAAATGTGTATTTGGATATGAATGAAATTGTGAAATGCTCCACCTTAATGTGGAATGCCGGACTAAAGTCCGATGATATGAGAAGTGTTTGAATGGGATATGAAATTGTGAGTGATGCATTCCATTGCATGAATGAATGAAACATATTGGCAGTTGTGACCAGAGTAGCCAACGATCAGAGCTTAAAGCTCAACGAGTGAAAATGAGCCTCTTGATTCAAAGCCTCAGGCTTAACGTTTAATGAGCCCTATATGGGACAATTATCAATGAGCCCTATATGGGACAGTTATTAATGAGCCCTTTATGGGACAGTTTAAGCACTCGGTCAAAACAAAGTAACAAATGAAAAGTGAGTCTCATATGCATTTGAATATGCACAATATGAATGATTTAATCTATTGACTGTGAAATCATATGAATGATTTAGTGTTTTGATTGTGACATAATATGAATGATTCAGCATGAATATGTGAAATAATATGAACATGTGTGATATTGGAAAAATGTGAAATGAAATGTGATGTATGAAATATATGTCTTATGTGATATGTGACGATAGGAAATGAGACGGAAGTTTTGAGACGATAGGAAATGAGACGAAAGGAAAAGCAGATGGAAGAAAATGAGACGATAGAAATGAGACAGAAGTTTTGAGATGATAGAAATGAGACGGACGTTTTGAGACGATAGAAATGAGACGGAAGTTTTGAGACGATAGAAATGAGACGGAAGTTTTGAGACGATAGAAATGAGAAGGGAAGAAAAGCAGACGATAAGAGATGAGACGAAATGAAAGTAGATAAAGTTGCTGTTCACTCCACTTCGTCTCATTACTATTCACTCCACTTCATCTCACTACTGTTCATTCACTTCGTCTTAGTTACTGTTCATCTAAGACGAAGTTACTGCTTATTTGATTCGTCTCACTACTGTTTATTCACTTCGTCTTAGTTACTGTTCGTCTAAGACAAAGTTACAGTTTATTTGATTCGTCTCATTACTGTTCCTTCACTTCGTCTTAGTTACTGTTCATCTAAGAAGATGTTATCGTCTGACTACTGTTCACTCCCTTCGTCTTAGTTACTATTCATCTAAGACGAAGTATCATCTGATTACTGTTCATCCGCTTCGTCTTAGTCACTGTTCGTCTAAGATGAAGTTACTGTTCACTTGATTCGTCTGATTTTTGTACACCCACTTCGTCTGATTACTGTTCATCTTCCGACTTCTGTTTTACTTTCGAGCCTTGAGAGGAGAGAATTTGTTTTCAACTTCTTCATGAGAGTCGTAGCTCTTGAAGTCTTCGTTCCAACTCTCCAAAGAACACCTCAATCTGAAAATTGTACATAAAGTTATAGTCGCTTCTTTTGACCATAACATCTTCCCTAGACCTCCGAATGACTTGATTCTTGAACCATTGGATTCGTAAGCCATTTCTCTCCTTCTCCACCCAAAAATAGAAGCTATCTGAAGTGAAATGGAGAAAGATTGAGTGAAAAGAGTGAGTCGGGTACAGTGAGAACTTTTTTTTAAAGATATGAACCGGTAATATTCCACCGAACATATTTTGATATTTAGATGATTTATGGAGCTCTACTGATCGAAATCAGATGATTTATGATTTGTGATAAACTAGAGATATAGAGCTGCAAAGTATCTGAAGGAAGTGAATTGTGATATAGTCTTAAGATTTTCAAGTTTTGATAAGGGATGAAAGAGAGTCGGTGGTTAGAGCTCCCATTGGAGCTAAAGATCTCTTCATTTAGTGAATGATCAAGGTTAAACATCTGAATAAAGGCGCATCCAAAATTTGGAAGCAAATGCTAATCTGAAGCATATTGTGAGTAGACCTAGATGGTCTTACTTTATTGTCTGTCTATTTATGATATGAATTGAGTGACAATGAATGATTATGAATGTGATTTAATTGTTGAATTCCGGACAATGAAAGTCTGATGACTGTGATATATGGATGACCATGACCAGAGTAGCCAACGATCAGAGCTTAAAGCTCAATGAGTGAAAATGAGCCTCGAGCTCAAAAATGATTCAGAGCCTCAGGCTCAACGTTTAATGAGTCCTATATGGGACAGTTATCAATGAGCCCTATATGGGATAGTTATTAATGATCCCTTTATGGGACAGTTCAGGCACTCGGTCACAACAAAGTAACAAATGAAAAGTGAGTCTCATATGCATTTGAATATGCACAATATAAATGATTTAATGTATTGACTGTGAAATCATATGAATGATTTAGTGTTTTGATTGTGACATAATATGAATGATTCAGCATGAATATGTGAAATAATATGAACATGTGCGATATTGAAAAAATGTGAAATGAAATGTGATGTATGAAATATATGCACAATGATGGTCACTCACTGAGTTCGCAAAACTCACCCAAAATTTGCATTATTTTTCAGGACTCAGAAGAATACCCCGTTAGGCCAACAGGAGTATACCTACAAGATTCAAGTGAAGGATAGAGGTCAGGATCAGTTCGCGTCTACATTGCATGTCTTTACTTATGTAATGAATTGCATATTTATATTTGGGAAAGGGCCCGAGTGGCTATCGAAAATTGTGTATAAATGAAATTGTATATGAATGAATGAGGACCCGAATTGGGTATCAATTTTCGCATATATTATTATGAGATTCAAAAAAAAAAGTGTATCGATTACTGAATGATTGAGTGCTTTAGCACGCCACCCTTGCGGGGCTCGGACTCGGATATCACCATTGATATCGGGTTCGGGTCGTGTGGGAGTGGGGTGTTACAAAATATCATTTTTTCGAGTTCACTCAAAAGTTCATATTCGTTTTCAATTCTTCTATGGAATTCACCATTCTGAATCCTTAGCTTTTGGGCTTTCTTACCTTTTTCCCGTAAAACTGATCTAAAATTTCAATACACTAGTAATACTTCATCTTGCCCTATATTCTGCTCAACATTATGCACTCTTCATAGCACTAGATTTGGAAACCTCAATATCTGAATTTGTACTATTTCATTTTGGAATGATCTGTTCAATGTGTCAGATTACACACTACCTTTACCAGTATAGCACTCAATTGTGCATTCCTTTCAAACTCAAAAATTTCCTCAAGCTTACTTACTTTGTACAGTCCAGAAATGACTTGGCACATCTAAGGTCTCCAAGACTTCAAAACAATTGTTATCATAATACTGCTACCACTTATCACAATCAACTCATAAGACTTTAATTGTCTTCTTGAATACAAATTCACTTTATACTGTTACAACATATTGTATCATAATTTCTGATGTGGAGCTTGATTATACACTGCACAATCTCCAAATCCAAATGATATGCTTATCATCAGTGTCATATTCCTCAATTTCAACACTTTCAAAATATCATCTATGATCATAGTCAATACTTGATACAATTTTGCTTAGAGCACTTAAATCTTCAATATCTTAATATCATTGGAATATTTTTAACTTCCCCAGATATTACTCAAAAGTTTCATTGAGTCCATAATTAATTCTTGCGATTCCTCGATGAAGGCAACATTATTTCACGTCATTTCCAGTCTCCCATTGGACTTCGTCTCTCTAATGATTTTCTCTTTTCATTTGATTTCCTTTCATTCGCATCGTCTCATTCAAATGCCTATTCAATCGTACTAGTTCCTCCACACATTATCAATTTATTTGTACACTTCACTTTGCGTTTTAGTCTTACTTCCTCAGATTCAATTTGGATCTCCTGAACATAAGTACATCAAAAGTAATGTAGATTTATATTCTCCTCACTTTTGCAATAGGGTCACCTCGAATTGCTAATCCACTCACGTGGTCTGATATTTGGCATTAAATAAATTGCATACAGTCTTAATAGCATATTCCACTCCTCATGCCTGAGTCTCCACTTAGGATATGACTCCATTATTCACTTTTGATTTATTACATATTCATTTTCGATTTGTTTCTTCAAATATTGCTCTTACACTAAATTATCTGCTCGACTAAACTCAATTTGGAGGAAATTCTTCTTTAAAAGAAGATTTCTTACTACATCATCGATACTGTTCATGAAATCCTCATCCACCCACCACTCTCCGTACTTGCTTATCAATCATTCTTAGTATTTCCCAAGAAGATCAAATGTCGACTAGTCCTCATATTTCATTAGGGCCACTTTATGCCATAGCTTACATAATCACAAGATCAAAACCTCCCTTGTAATGAGGCTCTATAGGACACTAAACAACGTCATTTACACTAATACTTAGCATATATCACCAAAATCATTACATCTCATCCAGAGATCAATTAGTAGCTTATACTACTACGGATACTTTAATTCCGTCCGATTCGAGATAACCTTTCTCCTTTTGTGCCAGTTCTAGAGTATGGGGGTTTACGCCTTTATCGTATCCTTCTTCTTTCCTCAAATTCATCACATATGATACATCATAACCACTCTTAATTTTTACACATTCGATCACTATAAGTACTCTTATGTCTTATTCCATAAGTCACCAATGGCTTCCTATATCCTCTCCACACATATTATTCACATAGCTTAATAGTTTCACTTGTCATGGTGAACTCACTATCCAATGTACACTCACAATGGTGAATCAACTTAAACTATACAACTCTCATTGTCTTCTCTTCCACTTGTCATTGATTTCATTTCACACCGTTTTATTCCCATATCAAAGCATAACTCCTCAATACAAAATTCACACAACCATTTTAAATCCAAGCTTGACCTTTCAAGGTCATGTCTACTTGGCTTATATATTTTAATCTCATCATCTCTATTTGTATCTTTATTTTTCCTCAAGCATTCCATAATAGGGTATTCACATTCCTATTACATTTGAGGACATATCACCAGAACATAATATTAGTCTCATATTCAATAATACATTTACCAATACAGATACACTGAATCTCTATCAGGTATATCCATCATATATTATCTCTTTTTTCCATATATACACATTCTCACCCAATCCACAAGTTTCGATGAATGATCATCATGAATTTTCGGTCTCCATTTTCTCTAATATCTCCTTATACTAAATTACAAACTCTTAGCACAATACTAGCATAACCATTTTGGTTCTGAGCTCGTGCTTTTATAAACATAACCTGATTTCATTTCGTTCTGTCTGTACAAATTAGTCTCCTTGTTACCCATATGCTCATTTTCCTCAATCAATCCATAACAATATATCGATATCACCTCTAAGGATTCATATCCCAATTGAGGTGAACCGTTGCCCATCATATGGAACCAGATATTATTTCTTATTTCCAAAGTACCCATAAACCTCCATTTTCCCATATTCTATCAGATCACCAATTTTCTCGATGCATCTAACCGCTCAAACTCTTTAGGAAATGCTCATGCATGTGACTCATACTAGGGATCAGTTGCCGCTGTCTACTACGATATGACTAATATGCATGTAACTTGACCCATATTTTAGAATTCCCATGTAGGATTGTACTACTGGGCTCTGATACCACATAATGTAGCACCCCACTCCCGCAGTGACCCAAACCCGATATCGATGGTGATATCCGAGTCCGTGGCCCGCGAGGGTGGCGTGCTAACACACAAACGTTCAGAAAATCGATATATCTTTTTTTTTGAATCACATAACAATATATATACAGAAATCGATACCCAAATTAGGTCCTCATTCATTCATATACAATGCTACTTAACACAATTTCTAATAGCCACTCGGGCCCTTTTATGGCAGAATACAAATCTATACAAAAACCAATACATGTAAGGCAGACGCGAACTGATCCTGACCTCTATCCTTCACTTGTATGCTGTCGGCATACTCCCGTTTGCTTAACGGGGTATTCTTCTGAGTCGTAATAAACAATTGCAAATTTTGGGTGAGTTTTTGCGAACTTAGTGAGTGACCATCATCGATGGCTCACTCAACACGTAACATATACAAATTACACAATTCACATCATTTCATTGATAGACATATTGAATCACATACATTAGATCAGTCATTTCATATGCAACACACTAAAACATTCATAGGAATTCACATTCAATCCACTAAATCATTCATATGTGCATATTCAATGTATATGAGATTCACTTTTCATTTGTTGTTAATGTTATGACCGAGTGCCTTTTCATTCACTCGTATCCCTCTGCGGGTATCGGGCAGTCGCATTTATTTTTCACTCGTATCCCTCTGTGGGTATCGAGCAGTCGCATTTATCTTTCACTCGTATCCCTCTACGGGTATCGAGCAGGCACATTCGAGCCCGAGGCTCTAATCACATTCTGAGCTTTCAGCTCCTTTTCCACATTCTGGCGACTCCGGTCATAACTTTCTTTATGTTTCATGAATTCATGCAATGGAATGCATCACTTGCAATTACTATTCCATTCAATCACTTTCTTATATCATCGGACTTTTATCCGGCATTCCACATTGAAGTGGAGCATTTCACAAGTTGATTCATATCCCAATATCCATTTAAAAACCACATATGTACACATATTTCATTCAGTTCACATTCAATAACACTTCAATATTCAAATTCAATTATCACAGTCATCGGACCTCCTGTCCGGAACCCAACATACACAATCAATCCCATTCATATAAGCATTCAGTAGAAAATTTATATAAATTGTAACAAAGCAACCAATGAAATGAGACCATCTCGGTCTACTCACAGTACGCTCCAGATTAGCTTTTGCTTCCAATTGCTGGATGCGCCTGTATGCAGATGTTTAACCTGCACATCACAATTTATGCAATACACTATTCATTTTTCATTACAAAGCTGATTTATGCCTAAATAATTATGTGGGCTATAAACAATGCATGTTCAATGACAATTCTGGGTATGTGTTCTAATAGCTATTTTGTGCTCATTCCCAATCATGGCTTAGCTATTCAAACATATACACACTTAGGCATATTTCTCATTTACACAATAGGCATTCACATATCACTCACCAAGTTTGCTTGTCAAAGCTCCAAGGCAAGATTGTCTTTCCCTTTTGTTCTTGGGTATGGTCCTCTTGGTTTCCTAAAACAAACCAACTTCATTCAATAGGAATCCACTTTAAGATCCCACAATACAAAAATCACTGAAATAGCAATTAATCATACCTTGATTCTTCACCAAATGAAGAGATCTTAGCTTAAATGGGAGCTCTTTTCTTTCACTTACTTTTTCTTTTCTTAAACATCCTCAAAATCTTGCTTGAGGACTAACACAAATGAAACCCTAGCTTGTTTTCTCGTCTTTCTCTCTTCGTTCTCTTTTCTCATCCACTTATTTGTTTCTCTAGAATCTTCTCATTCACGTTTTCTCCTTTATTTATACGTAAGGCAACACTTCTTTTCCAATTATACCCTTAATGAGTCCAAATAGTCCATTTTATCCTTCCTTATAAGCTCAGGTTCTTTTAACTTTGAGTATCTTGCCAAAAATGTCCTTGAACATTCTGACATAACACTTTCTAGAAGAAAATATCTTCCATGCCTTAAGTTTCTAATGCCACCGAAACCATTCAATTTGGTTAAGTGGTTTAAAAGATATCCTTCAGATACTTTGTCACTTTATATCTCTAGTTTACCACAAATCAAAACTCATTACATTTGGATTCCTACACATCAAAATATCATCACAACACTGACATATATATTCAGTGGATTAACACCAGTTCATCTCCTTTCGTAGCCTACTACCCGACTCATTTTTTTCACTAACTCTTCCTCCATTCATTTCAAATGGCTACAATTTTGGTGAAGTAGAGAAAAGTTTTACGAACCCAATGGTTCAAGAAGCAAGTCATTTGGAGGTCTAGAGACGAAGTTATGGTCCAAAGAAGCAACCAAGTTCATGACCTCAATCATACTGAACTCATAACTTTCTGTAGAAATTTCTAATTGAGGTATTCTTTAGATGGATCGAAAGACGACTTCAAGAGCTACGACTCTCATGAAGACATTGAAGACAAATTAGTTCGCCTAAGGGGTTGAAAATAGAACAGAAGTCAGACGATGAACAGTAATCAGACGAAGTGCTTCGTCTTAGATGAACAGAAACTAAGACGAAGGAGAGTGAACAGTACTGAGACGATAACTTCTTCTTAGAGGAACAGTAACTAAGACGAAGTGCAATGAAAAGTAGTAAGACGATAACTTCGTCTTAGAGGAACAGTAACTAAGACGAAGTGCAATGAACAGTACTGAGACGATGTTGAATGAACAGTAAGCACACGATAACTTCGTCTTAGATGAGCAGTAACTAAGACGAAGTGAAGGAACAGTAGTCAGACGATTTAAAGGAACAGTAATGAGATGAAGCAACATGAACAGTAATGAGACGAATTGCTTCGTCTCACTTTCATTTCTCCTCATCTTCTATCGTCTTACTTTCTATTGACTCACTACTTTCGTCTCATTTCCTATCGTCTGCTTTTCCTTCCCTTCACTTTCTAGTGTCTGCTTTCTTCTGTCTCATTTTCTTTTGTCTCATTCCTTCCGTCTGCTTTTCCTATTGTCTCATTTCCTATTGTCTTACTTCTTCCGTCTCATTTTTTACGCAACTTCTTTCCATCACAATTTTCTTTTGTCTCATTCCTTCCGTCTGCTTTTCCTATCGTCTCATTTCCTATTGTCTTACTTATTCCGTCTCATTTTTGACGCAACTTCTTTCTGTCTCATTTTTCTTTTGTCTCATTCCTTCTGTCTGCTTTTCCTATCGTCTCATTTCCTATTGTCTTACTTCTTCCGTCTCATTTTTGACGCAACTTCTTTCCGTCTCATTTTTGACGCAACTTCTTTCCGTCTCATTTTTCTTTTGTCTCATTCCTTTCGTCTTCTTTTCCTATCGTCTCATTTCCTATTGTCTTACTTCTTCCGTCTCATTTTTGATGCAACTTCTTTCCGTCTCATTTTTCTTTTGGTCACTTTTCTATACCACAACTGCACCAAATTCTTAACGTCATGACAACTATTGAGACTCTTAGAGACAGAATTGAATTTCGATGTCTCCATAAGAACTGTAGCCATACGTTTCTAGTTTAATCCAAATTAAGAATCATCTCGTTTGGATGACTAGAGAAAACATTATGGCTATCAGACTGAAGCATATTCAGTCAACATTTCCCAACTCATTACTAATCTTGTTTCCAATTCTTTCCTTATCACCAATCATACCAATTTCACTCTTTCTACTCCTTATTTTCACACTGAATAACATTTATACCCGAAAATTGTCAATGAATGCATGTACCACTTTTATGTGCAAGCATTCATTATTTATATGCATATATGCTAATAAGATGCATGAGCAAGACAAATGCATTTCCTGAGTCTCTCTTTGAGCTCATGTGTACTAAGATTTCGGGTCCTAACCCTTCATTTGGGGACAGGATGTTACAATTTGGGTATGTTGATATGAGGTAGATGTTGGTTTGGAAGGTTCACCCTTGTGATTTCATTGGCATAAACGGTATGAGTGATTCCTTTGGATTGATATATGCTTCATGTGGTTTGTGTGTGAGAGTTAAATGGGGTAGTAAAATATAAATGTTGTATTCGTCATAGCTGACGGTGCCCAATTTTTTATGGGCATTGCTTTGTGTTCACTAGCTTTGATGGCTTTCATGCTACTTGGCCCAAATATCTCACCTTACCTTTGCCTACATTACAAACCTAAAAAGTCCTTTGATTCATAATTTTGCATGTGAACGTTAGTGGTGGAGAAATGAAACGATATACAAAGTTGTGGATTGTCATGATCATGAATGGTATTGAGTTTACCCATGAATATATTTTAGTTAAACACATTTTCCAAGTCTACCATTAGATTGATTAGTTTTTGAAGATATTGAATGTTGATAGATCATGAGTAGAAGCTTTGAATGTTGTGTTTTTGCTTGGGTTTTGAAAGTCATTCACCTTTACTTATGGCTATCTATTCTTAAGAAATGTGGAAATTGAATTAAAGTTTTGGTTTGTAATTTTGATTTTGAAGATTTGCCCGAGGACGGTCAAAGACCAAGTGTGGGGGTATTTTGATAAGATTGAATTATCTTATATTTTCTTATGCATTTACATGTGATTTCAATCCTATTTTTAAGATAAAACGCTTAATTTGTGTTCAATTTGTGTTGACTACTAGGTTGGATATGTTGATATATTTTTGAGACCAAAAAGACAAGATTTTTTAAAGCAAATTGGAGCACAATTATTTACCCAGTAAAAGGCACAAAATATTTTTTAAAAAAACAAAAATAAAACATTTTGGTCTGTGCACTGCATTTCACACAGCGTTGCTGCATGACGCAATATTAAACGTTGCGTCCATGCGTTTAAAATGCATACGCAAAAGGCAGGAGAGGGTTTTAAAAGGAGGGATGCAAAACTTATTTTTCTTGTGAATGAACAATGTCAGTGCAGACATTAAAAGAGAAAAGCAGCGAAGCACTGAAGGAAGGAGCTACTAGAGATGCTGGAGGGCTGTCGGCTTGGAGCTGGCACAGGCGTAAGAGAGGGCAGGAGCATAGATGTTGGACCCCGAACTTTTCGTAAAAGATCAGAACTATTGAATGAGAAATTTTGGTGATTAGTCACGAGTTGAGAGCTCATGAATGAAAGTTTTTGAACCAAGAAATGATAGACAAGAGTAAAGTAGGAAATAAATGAAAGTGGATAGATTCATGATTTGCTATGGTATTTTGATGGATAAGAGATTTCGAAATGAAAAAAATTAAGGTAAAAGGTTTAAGAAAAATGAAAGCAAAAATGAAGTTAAATATGTGAAACAAGTTGATGAAGGATATGCACATGTGTATGTTCTGTTATTTGTGTTCATGATTATTCATGGATTTTGATTTCTTTATGGAGGACATTGAACTGAAATGAAGTTAAGAATGCAGAATGTACAGAGTAGAGAAAGGTGATTTTGGTATGAGTTATGTTAGGGAAAGATTCTGAAAGAAATTGGTACATGATTTGGAAAATGTTCACCGAGTATGGTTCAGTATTTTTAGCGACAATGTTTTCTCTAGTTGTCCAAACGAGATGATTCTTAATTTGAATTAAACTAGAGATATATGGCTACATTTCGTATGAAGACATCGAATCTCAATTATGTCTCTAAGAGTCTCAAAAGAGTTGTCATGAAGTTAAGAATTGGGTGCAACACGTTAGAGTATGAATGGACAAGTTGTCTTCGAACTTTAGGGGCAAATTTGGAATTGGTATAAATAGATTTGAGCAAAGTTGCCTTCTGTAAAGCTGTAGATCTTTCTTTTATCTTCCAACGATATAAAGTATGTAAATTTTGGATATCGGAGTTGAAAGATACGAGCATTACAAGTTATGAGGTTTCATCGTCTTAGTTTGACTTTTTGCGTCTCAGTTTGATCGTCTCATTTTGCTTCGTCTCAGTATGATGTCAGCAATTCGTCTCATGACGTCATCATCGTCTTAGTTTGACTTTTTGCGTCTCAGTTTGACCGTCCCATTTTGCTTCGTCTCAGTATGACGTCAGCAATTCGTCTCATGACATCAGCATCGTCTCACTTTGGCCAGAACATATTCTAACCCAAATTTGATCATCTAGATGACAGATTTGGTCTTTGAGGTCTTCATGAAAGTTGTAGATATTGAATTTCTCTTTCCAACAAGCTAAAGAACACTTCGATCCAATATCTGTACCAAAAGTTATATCCATTTTTCCAATTCGTCTTATGACATCAGCAATTCATCTCATGACGTCAGCATCGTCTCACTTTGGCCAGAACATATTCTAACCCAAATTTGATCCTGTAGATGACAGATTTGGTCTTTGAGGTCTTCATAAAAGTTGTATATATTGAATTCATCTTTCCAACAAGCTAAAGAACACTTCGATCTGATATCTGTACCAAAAGTTATACCTATTTTTCCAATTCGTCTCATGACGTCAACAATTCGTCTCATGACGTCAGCATCGTCTCACTTTGGCCAGAACATATTCTAACCCAAATTTGATCCTCTAGATGACAGATTTGATCTTTTTGGTCTTCATAAAAGTTGTAGATATTTTCTCTTTCCAAAAAGCTAAAGAACACTTCGATCCGATATCTGTACCAAAAGTTATACCCATTTTTCCAATTCATCTCATGACGTCAGTATCGTCTCACTTTGGCCAAAACATATTCTAACCCAAATTTGATTCTCTAGATGACAGATTTGGTCTTTGAGGTCTTCATGAAAGTTGTAGATCTTGAATTCCTCTTTCGAACGAGCTAAAGAACACCTTAATCGGATATCTGTAGGGAAAGTTATATCAATTTTCCCAAGCTTACTTTGTCTAATGACGTCACTTCGTCTCAAAAATGACATCATATCGTCTGTTTTATTTTCGACCCCTCAGATGAAAGAATTTGCTTTCGATGTCTTCATAAGAGTTGTAGCTCTTGAATTTAGCTTTCCAACCATATAAAGAACACCTTAATCCCATATCTCTAGGGAAAGTTATGGCAATTTTCCCAAGCTTGTTTTGGCTGATGACGTCACCATCGTCTCAAAATGACATCATGCATCGTCTGATCCATTTTCTACCCTCCAAACGATGGAATTTGTCTTTGAGGTCTTCATGGAAGTTGTATACCTAGAAGTCTTCTTTAAAACGGTCTAAGAATGACCTTAATCCAATATTTGTAGTGAAAGTTATGCCCTTTTGATTGCTTCAGCCTTAAACATCGTCTTAGTTTGACTTTTTGCATCTTAGTTTGACCGTCTCAGTATAACGTCAGCATTCGTCTCATGACATCATCATCGTCTCATGTTTGACTTTTTCGTCTCATGTTTGACTTTTTCTGTATCATGTTTGACCGTCTCATTTTAGGTTGTCTTCTTCTGTTCGATTTTTGACCCTTTTAAAGGCTGAATCTCACTCCGAGTTCTTCACAAAAGTTGTAAATCTCGAAGTCCTCTTTTAAATTGTCCAAAAACAAAATCAATCCGACATTTTTAGAAAAAGTTATCGCAAGTTTTCCAACCCTGTATTGTCTGATGACGTCACTTCGTCTTAAAAATGATGTCATATCGTCTGATTTATTTTTGACCCCTCAGATGGAAGAATTTGCCTTCGACGTCTTCATAAGAGTTGTAGCTTTTGAAGCCTTCTTTTGAACTATCCAAAGAACACTTCAATCAGAAATTCCTACAGAAAGTTATGGCTGTTTCCCCGAAACAGGTTCACTATGATTGAGGTCAAAAACATGTTTGATTCTTTTGGCCATAACTTCCTCTCTAGACCTCCAAATGATTTGATTCTTGAACCATTGGGTTCGTAAAACTTTTCTCTACTTCTCCACCTAAAAATCAAAGCTATCTGAACTAAAGTAGGAAAGATAGAGTGAAAAGTGTGGGACGGGTACAGTAAGTATGCTCTTAAGTATTATGAACTGGTGCTATTCCACTGAATATACTTTAGTATTATGATGATTTTGGGATCAATAGAACTCCAAATGAGACGATTTCTTATTTGTGATAAGCTAGAGACATAGAGCTATAAAGTATCCAAAGGAAGTGAATTGTGGTTTAGTTCCTAAGACTTTCAAGTTTTGGAGGGAAGTTGCGTATAGCATACTATTTTGGACAAGAGCAGTCCAAAAATGTTTGAAGTATATCTTTTGAGTCACTGAACCCAACTGAATGGTTTCGGTGGCATTAGAAACTTAAGACAATGGAAGATATTTTTCTAGAAGAAAGTGTTATGTCAAAATGGTCAAGGATATTTTTGGCAAGACACTTAAGTTCAAAAGAACATAAGCCTATAAGGAAGGATAAAATAGACTTTTTGGACTCATTAAGGGCATTACTGGAAAAAGAAGTACTGTCTTGCTTATAAATAAAGGAGAAAACGTGAATGAGAAGATTCTAGAGAAACAAAAAGCAAGGATGAGAAAAGAGACCAGAGAGAGAGACATGAAAGAGAATGAAAGAGAGAAGGAAGAGAAACAAGCTAGGGTTTCATTTATGTTAGCCCTCAAGAGAGATTTTGAGATTGTTCAAGAAGAGAAAAAGGTAGAGGAAGAGAAGAGCTTCCCTTTGAGTTAAGAATCCCTTCATTTGGTGAATAATGAAGGTAAGATCATTTTGAAACTCTTGGGTTTTTGAAAGGATTTTAGTTCATGAAGTTTAGAAAATGTTTGGGTTTAAGTATTTTTGAACCCATTTTAGTGATTGTGCTGAGGGGGATTTTTGTTATTGTTTAAATGGGATCAAGAGAGACAAAAGGAACAAGAAAAGAAGCATTTTGAGCAAGTCAAGTCTATAAGCAAGAAAATTAAGGTGGGTACATGTTTATGATAAAATCTATAAGCCACTACTGTTTTCTTTAAATCAAAGAAATTTTCTGATTTCATTTGCATCATAAGTGCTGCATTATTGTTTATGAATGTTTGTGAAATCTGCTATATGTTTGCTACATGATTTGAATGATGATTTTCAAAAAGAAAATACCATGAAAGAGACATCTTTGAAAAAGATGCATGTTTATGAAAGCATGTTTTCAAGAATGGGTTTCAAGATATACATCAAGCATTTGAAAGAGCAAGTTTTCAAGAAAAGTGCCCTTGTGGGCCATAAGATTACAAGTCATGAACTATGTGTTATGTGGGTTTGTAGTGGTCCCCTAAGTTAAGTCAAGTGCACTTGTCTAAAGGCTTCTCCCGCCTGCCCGCTAGTGGCATGGAGCTCCTTCATGGACTCCCGTAAGTTCACGGCTACGCAAGACCATTATATGGAAATGCGTAGTATGTTCTGCTTTGGATCAACCCAAATCATTTCTGATGTGCTTATGTGCTTATGATATGTTTGATCAAGTTTGATGCAATCATGTTTTTGTGACTTATGGATTTTGGCTGAAAGCCCAAGAGTCATATGTTTTGAAAATTGTGATTTTGACTACATGATAAGGCTTTAAGAAACAAGTGTTTTTATGAACTCAAATAAGTTTTCTATGACAAAAGAATGTTTTCAAGACTTTTGCTTATTCTTTTATTATAAACTGTTCCCACAAGCTTTCAAGCCCACCCCTTCCTGTCCCCTCCTCAGGTGATAGCTAAGAGATTTTGAAGTGATAAAGAGCCTAAAGGAACTGCTACTTTTGCTACTTTGTATTTTTGTAATAAGCCAATGGTGTGGCTTTTGATTTGTAATCAATGTTTTCATACTCTATTGCTGTAAAAGTGAAATGATAAATTTAAATAGTTCAAGTTATGCATTGTATGTATGTGTACATTGATTCAAAGCAATTTAGTTTCGAAGTTTGATTGTTATGGGCACGCCACTGCAGTGGAATGTTGCTTAATAAGGTTCATGGAAAGAACCCTACAAGATAGTATGCAGGTTCAAGTTTAGTTGGATGATATTCGCAAGGGTTGGACTCTGAAATCAAGCGGTGTCCAACAATGGACCTTTAAACTCACCACTTTATTTGTCCCATCGTGAACAGTAAAGGGAGAGGAGGTAACGTGATTCTGCCACATTAAATGGAAAATATAAGCCACTCTTGGAGCATAAAAACAGAAATGGAGGGTTAGTTTTCCGACATTGATTCCATGGGAATATCGATGCCAAGTCACAATTAAGCTATATCTATCATTCTGAAGTTGTAATTTCTTTTCGGATTGTTGTGTTGTTGGTATTGATTTGGACGGTTTTAGGATAAATGATCTTAATATGTTATTTTGATTGTTTATTTCAAACTTATCGCTAAAACATTGATTGTAATCGATAATTGTTACTTTTGATGTTTGTAAGTAGCGTCTAATGATCATTAATCATTAGGAACAACATAACTTAGGTTAGATAACCAGAACGTGTGAGGTTACTACCTATATTGATCGTTTTCCAACCCATAAAGCGACTGCCAAATTAAATCTAGAGATCATATCCTAGGTTATTCGGTGGTTAGGTTTAATTAATGATCGTATCTTGATTAAATATAACCTAAGGGAAAACTGAGATTTGTATAACGTTCCATTAGTCTCAAATCAATAGTCCGAAAAGAATTGTACAGACTTTAGAATGAAGGAATATGCTTGATTGTGCTTAGGCCGAGATTGACCCTAGAACCGGACCTTACTTATACTCAACACTTTTCTCATTTTTGATTGTTTGACTTAATTTGTTTTCAATAGTTTAATTTTACTTTTAATTTCTAAGTTGTTTGAAATCCAAAAACCCCCCATATACTTTTATTTCATCAATTAATTTCATTACGAAAATTATTTGAACATTCCCTGTGGATTCGATCTTGACTTACCACAACTACAAATTTTAGTGTGCAGAGTCAAGTAAATTTTACAATGCACTCGACACGCGTTGTCAATTGTTTTTAGCAATTTCTTAAGTAAAAAGCATGACAAATCTAGCATGTTGAACCCTTCCAAGAATGTCTCCGTACTCCTCCCTATTTAGCTTCTTCAAAGCAAGTCTGACATATTTTAGTTTGTAGGAAATCTGATAGAGCTTGGAACCAGGAACATGAATGTGCCAAGCTTTGAATACAATCTTTAGAAAAGTAGCATGCTTGCCCCACATATCAAAATATTTGAAAGGTGTTTTGCTAGGCTTGAAATTAGTGTCAATAGTGACTAAAGCAGTACAATGATCTGAGATATCTTTGGGCAGAAACTGTACATAATAATTGTCAAAGGTAGTCACCCAAAGATCATTCCCAAAGACTCTATCAATCTTAGAATAGACTTTATCCCCTTCATCATGCTGAAAGAACATCCAAACCATTTTAATTCAGTTAAACAACAATAGTCCAAGCATTCTTTGAATTCTTTGATTTCATTCCAAGTAACAGGATTACCTCCCACCTGTTCATGAAATTGCAGTATATTATTAAAATCTCCACAATGAACCAAGGTAAGGAATAAGAATTAGTCAAAACTTCTATATCATGCCACAGTGCAATTCTCTCCTCTTTATCATTAAAGCCATAGATAAAAGATACAAGGAATTGCTTGTTATCCCCTTTGTGGTCCACTTTGTAGGACACCATTTGAGCTGAATAACTAACAATATCTACATCAAAGTAGGTAGGATTCTAAGAAATCAATATTCTATCATTATGATGATCTTGGTGATTCATAAAATGCTTCCAACCCTATAAAATATGAGTAAGAGCTATTTCGAATTACTATGCTTGATTTTTGTTTCAAACAAACCAAGAAGGCTGACTTTATTGAATATACAATAAAGAGAAACCTCTTTCTGCTTATTCAGTCCATTAAGGCCACGAATATTCCAAAACATGATTTTATTCATGCCCCAAATGGGGTTTCTCAAGTATTCCATCATTACCAATCAATAAAGGATCCACCACAAGATTAACAGAGCTGAGAATATTAAAGAATTATGAATATAAGGCATTGCCCTCCCAATCTCACTATCATCAGTATGAGTAGAAGTCCTCTTACCTTCAAGAGGTCACTTCCTAACATAGCTTGAACTAACCATATGGAGATCAGGAGCTGGAGCATCATTTGGCATAATTGGTTCATCCTTGTTTAGTGTTATTGTAGCGCCCCCTTACCACAGGGTACACACTGGAACGCTCGGAGGTCATTCCGGTACATATCCTACGATAATGGTGCGCTACATTCGATCACTACATTCACTCTACATGGCATCATATAATTATTCACTTGTAAAGCATCACAAAAAAAAATCATAATATTTTAAAAACCAACTTTTTCCTCATTTCATTGCATAAAATCGAGAGTCTATATTGTATCTTTCAACCTTTACTACATGTACATCATCAAAACCTAAAACAAAAGTACTATATGAAAGAGGATACAGGGCTTATTATACATAGTGAGCCTTAGGCTCTTAATCACTGTTTGAGCTCAAGGTCCTTTTCACTTATTGAGCTTTAAGCTCTGATCGGTGGCTACTTTGGTCACAACTACCATTATCTGATTATTCATTCATGAATGGAATGCATGTACCACAATCAATCACATTCATTTATCATTCAAATCATAATTTAAGCAAACAATAATTGAGAGAAACCATCTAGGTTACTCACAGTTTGCTCCAGAAGCTAATGCCTGGAAGTTCCGTCAACGTCTAGAGGTTGACATTCCAGTTGCTCCTCTATAACAAATAACATACGCATATATCACAGTTTGCACAATTATGAGTGTTCAATAATGAACATGTATGAAATGAACTATGTACAATGCATGTTCTTGATAATCCCAGGTATCTTTCCATCAATTTCATCACAAAAACATTCTCATGTCTAAACTCATCTAAGTATAATTTATACTTAGTTTTATGCCTCATTAAAACCATTAAAATCATAATTCATTTCTCATTGAATCACTTCAGATTTTTCCAAGACACCCCATTCAGGTCTACTGTTCCCGTTCAATTAGAAGGTAAAAATGAGGTAATTTGGTCATACTCTCTTCTATAAATGTGTTCCTCTTTGTCTTATGATTCTATTGACACTAAAATCATTCAATTTGGTTTAGTAGTTTGGAAGATATGCCTAAAACATTATCGGGTTGTTTATGTCCAAAAATAGTGTACTATGCACAACTTCCATCCAGAAATTCAACATCTTATAGACTGAATCATAATTCAACTTCTTGAGACACTTTGTATTCCTATATCTCTAGCTTATTCCAAATCAAAAATCATCTCATTTGGAATCCTATATATCCAGATATAATCAAAATACTAAGGGGTGTTCAGTAAGATAATCCTATTTCATTGTTCCAACAGATTCCACACTTTGATTTGATTAATCTTTTACAAATCAATTTAGAATGCTACAAAATTGTTTGGAGAGATAGAAAAATGTGTTAGGAATCTATTGGTTCAAAAATCACTTTATTTTGAGGTTGGATAACAAAGTTATGGCTGAAAGAATCAAACAAGGTTTCGTCCTCAATCATATTGAACCTGTTTCAGGACAACAGTCATAACTTTCTCTAGGGATAACGAATTAAGATATTCTTAGGTTGGTTTGAAAGAGGACTTCAAAATCTACAACTTTTATAAAGACCTTGAAGACAAATTCTATTATCTGCAGGGTCAAAAGTGGACCAAACGATAGGATTAGATGAACAGTGCACAGAATAAGTTTCGGTCAACATAAGAAGAAGTAGAAAGTCAACCATAGATGATATGACGTCATCACAGACAATACTATCTATACTCCTAAGCATCTCCCCTTATAAGGACTATAACTTTCAACTCTGATGTCTAAAAATTATATACTTTATATCATTGGAAAGATAAAAGAAAGATCTACAACTTATATGAAGACAACTTTATCAAAATCTCTCTAGATCAGTACAGAAAATTCACAGAATTTTCAGATCAAAAATTCAACCTCTCAACTATTCATTACCAGAAATTTCCAGACTTCATTCTCTAAAATCCATGTTTCCTCTCAACTTCCATTTAAACACTCATTCCCATCTCAGACCATCATTTTACAACTACTCTTCAACTTAAAAAACATTTTCTTGATCATCTCTAAAGGATTCATCAACTCACGTATACACTTATATATTTATATATATACATAGCGAAAAAACAGAGCACGTTTCACCTTTCCAATCTTTGATCTTCTACACTAACCTTATACACCATTTCAATGCTATTTCTAACTCCAAAATCATTTTTACATCATCTAATCCCTAACAATCCATCAAAAACTAAATTAACACTATAACCAAATTTCTCATCCCAAAACACAATATTCATAAATATACACGTAAATGTCATTTTCCATGCAGATGATAGTAATTTATCAAATTTATTTCATAAATCCCCAACTCTAAAGGATTTATTCACTACTTACTTGCTGAAAACTCCAAAATCTTCAATTATCTTCAAGCCCTAAACTCCATGCAATTCATGTAATCCACTGTGAATATTAACCATCTTCTGGTTTTTCTTAAGGCAGAAGAAACAAGTTACAAGGTGGGATTGGTATAAGGAAAAGAAAAAACACAAAAATCTCTTAAAAGGTGTTTGATGAAAAACTTTGTGTATTGAGAGGAAATTCGAAGAAGGTGATTATGAAGAAGTTATCTGGACAAAACTTAACCTTTCAATTCTTATAGAACAGTAACCTACTTCTAGCAAAAGTATAAAAAGAAAATTGACACTTGTGACTTTCCTATGGTCTAAGCTCTAATCAAGTTTTCTTTTGAACTAAACTCTTTAACGCCCATATTTACAATCCAATTATCTCCAAATATCTTTTGATTTCTTTTTCCTATTTTCCATAATACTCTATAAATTCTGAAATAAATCCAAAATTCACCAAAATTTACAAATATATATTATTCCACTAATCAATAAAATTTCCAATACAAATAAATTCCAAAATCACAAATTTCTCAAAAATCACAACTCAATTCAATTATACCCAGAATTATTCATGAATGCATGTACAATTATTTTTATGTGCAACAATTTCACTATTCATGTATATGTGTATGACATATTATGCATAAGCATGAAAAATGAATTTCTAAGCTCTCATTGATCACTCACATTTACTATTCTAACCTCCCCGCAAATAATGGGATGTTACAATTATACTAACCTATTCTAGCTCTTGTTCAACCTAAATCAATTTTGGCTTCCATTCCTTCCTGCCAAGCTTCTTCCTGCAGTTATTCCTATAATAAATAGTTTCAGGCGTTGCTTTGCCAACTTCAACTTCAACCAAGAGCCGAGCAAAGTTTTCCTCTTGCTTAAGTTGTGTATTCTTATCAGCCATCAAAGGAATCCCAATGAGATTGCCTATCTTACTCAATCCAGCAGGACTCCAATATTTAACATCAAGAATAGGCAACCTAATCCATATCGGAACTGTGGATAAAGATTCCCTAAGCATATCAAAATTTTCAGTCCATGGCTGGACAATAAAAGATTTTTTATCAAAATGATAAATGTCAGTTTGGAGTACCTTATCCTTGCTGTCCAGAGAATCAAATCTCACCAATGTGATACCATTTTTCATGGTTACGATTTTGTTAATACCAAAACCACCCCAAATACGCTGGATAAACCCATTCAGAACAGCTGGAGGAGACCTAGCACCCATTACATAGCAAATTACAGCCTGATTCCAATAATCAATCTCAGACTTAATGTCATCATATTTAATGATACCCAGATTAGAACCATCGCAAACAGCAGGTTGGACAAAATTAAGCTTAAATCCGGCATTCCGCAACTTTGAAATATCAAAAGAATCCCAAACTGATCGGCGTTTTGCTGTTTTAGTTGTTTTTGGAGGCTCCAGCTCTGGATCACTGTGGTCCGCCCAGGAAACCCTTCGGTTAGTAGTAGTTTGCACAGTAGGTTGAATTAGTTTCTTCATCCATTGATTAACTTGTTCTCGCATCTCTGTAATATCACCAGCTCCTCCATTCATATTAAGATTCGTAGTAGTGGAAGTCCCAGAAGCATCCATTACAACAGGAAGAGACATATTAACCTGTGTAGGCATCGATTTTTCTTCAGCATTATTCAAGCTCCCAATCACGATACAATGTTGAATGTTGTTCATTATAATAAATATTTACAATGTTTTTGTAACTAATATATCACATTCTAACTATCTTTATAAAGACTTATACGTGTAATATAGAAGAAAATTATTAATTCAATGAAAATTGTAAATAATTACAACATTACTCTTTTTAATAAAATATCATTGCATGATCGAAAATTTTCATGTTTTTTCCCATTGAACAAAAATTATTTGTCATAGAATGTAAAATGACACAACTTTGTTCACTCTCCGGAGGCGGCTGAAACCAAAGACAAAAGTCAACCTTTTGTCTATATTCATAGTTTTAAAAATCGGACCGGACTAGTCGGTCCGACCGGTTCGATCGGTGACTGGTCAGTTATTCGGTCCGGTTTAATCCAAAAAATCGGTTATAAATTGAACCAGTGTGAACTGGTCAAAACCGTTCAATTGACCGGTCGAACCGGTCCGGACCGACCAATCCGACCACTGGTTTAACAAAATTTTTATTTTTATTTATTTTTTAATTTTTTTAATTTTTTAATTTTTTAAAATATTTTTAATATTATATTTAAGTAAATATAATTATTGCATAATTATGACGGTCAAACTGGTGACCAGTAAAGCCTCCGGTTCAATGACTGGTCCGGGTTTCAAAACACTGTTTATATTGAATCATCAGCAGTTCACAACTCGTATATAGCCTGCTGTTTCTGTAAATGAACTTTATTAATATCCTCTTTTCAATGCCTACTAATCCCTTAGTACGACTACTACTTCCTGTCCAAGGTTTATGGTACCCAAGTCTAAACACTCCAATATGGCCTTTCATCTCTGGATCACTGAGCCTGCAACTACTTTTCAACACAGAAGAAGAAAGAAAAAGATATCTAGTCTTGGTAAAAAGGTCCCCCTGAACCTCACATCATCATCAGAAAGTTTTGTACTTCTCGTGATGTCAAACAGAAAGCATGTATGAAGCACTATATACATGTGTATGTGTGTGTATACATCCTTAGTTATGCAATTGTCGTTATTATCTAATAACTAATTCGGCATGCATGGCTAATGTTGAATATAAGAACGTAAATACCTTTATAAATGATTTGTTTGCTACTAATTAAGATATAGTATCTCAATCAAAAGTTCCCAAATCCTTACAGACTAGTAAGACAACTGTTGTTTGGTGATGAGCGAGGCCTGCAAAAATGTAACAGTAACAGGACCTCTACAAGAATATCTTTTTCTACTCCTTGAAAGAAGAAGAAACTTTCAATTATAAGTTTAGAAAATTAATCAAACTCCTTCCTTCTGATCTCCAAAATAACAGGACTGTCAATTTACTTTCTCCATCAAACTCATATGAGCAACAATTAAGAGCATGAAACAAGACCAAACTGATAATGAAAGTAAGTAAAACCTGCGGCAGCTGCTCCAACAACATCCCGCTTGGAGTTTCTGATGGTGAGTACTATCCTGGTTTTATATTGACCAGCGTGAACGGCGTAGAAGTATGAAAGTGGCACGTTAAGACCGCTCAACCTTATCTTATTGACCCCAACATCAAGGTCCAGAATGACCCTACATTCACCGGAAATGTTGTGTTGCTCTGTGCTATGACCATTTTCATACATAGAAAAACAAAAAATACGAGCATGAGAAAGCCTATACAGAAGAACTGTTTCTCATCTTTGTAATTGTATGGTATGGTGGAAGTCGAAATAAACCTTCCAAGGTTTATGGGTTTAACTTATTGTGAGCAGAGTTGAGAGGACTTGTTTACACCCGCATATATATAGGCTTTAAGGATTTAAGGTCGAAGAAGAAGATTCTACGTACAACAGGAAAATGAGCAAAATTATCAGGAAAGTGCATGCCGTATTTCTAAGTGAATATTACGTATTAGCCAGGAGAAGAAATTGGATTAGTCAAAGAACAGTCATCAACAATTTTGTTAATTAATGCCTGAATTTCACGTTAAATAGAGATAATTCGAATGCAAATATTTAACAGTGAAGGAGGCAAATATTAATCCATGTAATAAGTATTTTTTAATCTTAAATTATTTAAATACAGTATTACAAATTGTTTTAAAAAATTGTTTGTTCAACTTGCTATCAAATTATTTTAATAGATGTTATTACGTGACTAATTGTTATGCATGTAATGATTTATGCATAGTTGCTTTCATCTAAGGACATTCAAATTTAATCCAAGCCACTACTATACCACACACAAAAAAGTCTAATAAATCGAAAGATTAAATCAGATATTTTTGTTGCACATATTTTCTATGACAGAATTCAAATGAAATTGAAGAAAAAAGCCAAGATAATTTATATTAATATAAGAAAAACTGCGTAATCATCTTATTGATGTTAATTTCAAAGATTTAGAGTCACCTTAAGAATACACATCAATCATAGATAAGTTCTATTTAATAAATTTATAAAAGTTGAAGTTTTTGTATTACATTTAAAGCATTTATAATACAATTTGGAAGAGAAATATTGTTGATAATTGGGTATGATCTTTATTTATTGAATGTCTCTTATTTAATCATAAAATTTCTCAAAATTTACAATCAAATTTAACTTGATTAAAATATATTTTCATTTAAATTAACTTGATTAAGTTGATAGTAATTTTGGAGTGACGTTGCTAAATAAATCGACATAATTGACACGTTCGAAATTGATGCTTTTCAACTCTTTAGACATGTGTAAAAACTCTTCAACTATTAGCTTCATTATTGATGATCTTATACGTATAACTACCTTACAATTAATAATTGTCTTTATATGGAAAGTCAAGGTAAGATCCAATTCTATGCATAACAAAATAATAACATAATTATTTCAATTTATTGTTTGAAAGTCAAAATTATTCTTAAATTCTATAACATGATTAATGCACAAATATAATAAACATAAACATAAACATAAACATAAATCGTACCTTATTATATATAGCTTGATTATTTGCTTTATCGTTTCTCGCAAACCAATTATGAAATTAGTTCATCATAACCATTTTGGTCGTGTACTTGCTCAGCTTCTAACAGCATCCATATGAATGTACTGAGAAAACTATATGAGTGGTGTAGAGAGAGTAAAAAAAATGCTAGCTCTTAGATTCTAAACCTATTTAC
Organism: Erythroxylum guanchezii; assembly: GCA_025629825.1. Classification (NCBI taxonomy): domain Eukaryota; kingdom Viridiplantae; phylum Streptophyta; class Magnoliopsida; order Malpighiales; family Erythroxylaceae; genus Erythroxylum; species Erythroxylum guanchezii. The sequence continues at coordinate 25,917 of JAOTAX010009499.1, forward strand.
AATAAGATTCGGATCTTTTAGTAATTTAATTAAAATAAATCTAATCTCAATTAAGTTTTATTTAGAATTACAATTAATTCTAATTAAATACCAATTGGGCCCAAAATAAGATTTCGTATCTCGTATTGATCTTTACTTAGTAAATATCTCATATTTAATCATAAAATTTTTCAAACTTTACAGTTAACTCCAACTTGATTAAAATACATTTTTCTTTCTTTAATTGTTTTTTGGAGATCTCAATTCAAATGATCACTTTTGCAATCAACATAATGAGAATTTTAATAGTCATACAAGTAATATTCTAAATGAAATTCTCATATGAAATTAGTTTATTAAACTTGTTGTCTAATAAGTACTCATACAATTGTTTAAGTGTCTTCATAGACTATCAACTAGGAACGATTTAGAGATAATACATATGCAATTTGAATCTTATAATTAAGATCTTATCATAATTTCATTTACAATGAACATTTGTCTTATGGATTTTATCATATAAATATGAATATATATAAGATTAAAAAAATATCTTCAAATAATTATTTCAAAAGTTTACAATCAACCAATTGGGTATAGGATATAAACAAAAAATCTCCCACTTAAATTAAGATAATTATTCAAGTATTTTTATATCATATTGCCATTTGATGTTCATACTATTATTAAGATAATGGTCTAGTGTGAGAATGCTATAAGATTTTCTATAGTGAGAACTTGCTTGAATCTTATAACTTTCTTCTTAATTATCATCACACCAAAATCTTAAAGTTTATGATTTCAATTTCAAAATTATTCAATAACAATCAAATAATTTTAATCAATTTATATAATTAAATATTACGCTAATACTATTGTTGGAAAATTGAAACAGAATTTGATCCCGCAAGTAATAAAATAAAAATAGAACTTTGTTTATTTTCAAAAACCAAAATCACTTTTTAAAATTATATAACATGATTAATGCACAAACACAATACACATAAACTTGATTATACAACTTGATCTTTTTCTTGCCATTTCCCTCGAATTATTTATAAAATTGGTTCATCATAACTATCGTAGTCACATATGTGACTAACCTTTAATGATATCTATATGAACATGTTTAGAGAACTCTACATGTGGTATAGAGAGGGTAGGCAAGAAGTACTAGCTCTTTGAGAGCCTAAGCCTATTTATAATAAGACTAGGATCTTTTAGTAATTTAATTAAAATAAAAATCTAAATTCAATTAATATTTAATCAGAATAACAATTAATTCTAATTAAATACCAATTGGGCCTAAAATAAGGTCCAATATCTTGTATTAATCCTTATTTATTAAGTATATAATTTTTAGTTAGTCTTAAAGATTATTAAACTTTATTATCAAGTCTAACTTAATTAGAATACTTCTATATCTTTTCAGTCATTCTTTAAGTGTGACTCATTAGGTTTCTAAATATTTTGGTAATGGATATAAATTATAACTCTAAATTATATTTAAGATTGGATACATTAAACTCCTTTAATTTATTTTTAGTTTTATAATTAAATAATTTATATCTATAGATCAAGATTAATGTCTAACAACATATCATGATCGCTAAAATATTAGGAATGTCAAAATAATTTTGACTAACCTTTCAATGCATTATTTTTTTTTCATATAATTGAATCATAGTATCATATAATGTTTCAATTATACATAGAGTATAGAATTAATGTTTACTTTATTTGAGTCCAATTATTATCATTCTCCAACATTATTAATTGATTAATTGATGAAATTTGAAAAGTATTCTCAAAATATCATTCTACCTTGGCCAAGGATTTCCTAAATTAATATTAATAAAAAAAACAGAAAATTCTCCCAAATCATTTTAAGGCGATGAATCCTGTTATATCTAATGATTACCGATTGAGCTACTCTATTTTGGCTACACTTCAATAAATTTTGGCTATGTTTCATTTTCATAGCTAATTAAAACTTATTAGCTACGTTTCTAAAAATGTAGCTAAAAGTTTTTTGCTACATTTTCAAAATTGTATCTCATACCTTTTAGCTATGAAAAGAAAGTGTAGCTAAAAGTAGTTGACGACTTTTTTTTGAAAATGTAGCCAAAAACATAGCTAAAAATATTTGGTGACATTTTGAAAATTTTAATATAAATTATAACTAAATATTATATCATGTAAATTATAATTCTTGGTAACATTTTTAATTTATGTTATTGTAGGTAATAATGAGATTTTTTGGTGTATACTTTATTATGAAAAATATAATAAAATAATTCAAAATTAGAAGCATTGAATATAGAAACTAAAATATCATTAAATTTGATCATGTACAAGATGTTAATTACAATTTCAAACATACTTATATACAAAATAAAAATACAAATATTAGCTTAATAATTAGGACTCATTTTCATTTTCACTATTTACATAATTTGGGCCAATTAAATTTCTGACCAACTTTTCAAGCTTGGCCAACTTTTTTTCATTACGTTATAATTTAACATTAAGTGACTGGTTGTCCTCTTCAAGCATTGAACATATGGTGATCTTGATGAGGATGAAGCAGTTGGCTTAGGCCCAAACCCAAGACCATTGATGTAGCCGAATCATGTACTAAGCACCTTGCTACAAATATCATGTACATTTGTCTCCTTTCTGTCAGATATTAATGTTTGCAACAACTCTTGTATCTTATTCTAAAATTTTTTAAAAAATCAATATTCAATTCAAATATTTTTAGTTAGTACTACATAAATAAATAAACTTAAAATTTAAACAAATTTTTATACTTACATAATTATTGTATGTTTCTTTAGGCATCCATGCTTCACCTTCCTGATAGTGTGTCAGTTTGCAGAGTGTGATCCTATCATACTATTGTCCATGTAGTTCCTTTTGACTTTTTTTATGAAAAAAATACAAAACACAATAAATAATATTGTATTTACTGATATAATTTTAACTTGTAAATAAAAAACTTACATATTCATTTCGCAAGACAATAAATAATTTGAAGCCTTATTTGTGAGAAGTTTTCATTTGTCCTCTGTACACTTTGGCCTTCTCATACTTTTCCTAAATAAAGAAAAAAAATCATTAAATCGTGTAACAATATTAATGGAAGCAAATGTGAAGGGACAGAAAACAAACTTGAATGTTAGGAAAGGCCTAGTAATCATATAAATTGTTCCAATTTTCTGGAGTCATTTGTTTTGGAGCATGTCTTCGTGCCTTCTCATTTGAAGGAAAAGATTTGAAATATTTATGCAGTCGATAACGACAATCCTTGGTCCTTTGTTTCAAAAGTGAAGTGGCACAGTTTGAAACATCAGGGTTGCCGATATCGATGATATTCAGCTTCATCTATAAATAACAAGTAAAAGTGTAATTAATACGACATTCAGCTTCATCTATAAACAACAAGTAAAAGTGTAATTAATCTTAAAATAATTACAACAATATTACATATAGTTAAACAAATTTAAAATTTACCGAAACTTCATCTAAAGCATTCTGTATTAAGTTGTCTTCCTTTAATTGCTTGGCATGCTTAAGGCAAATTAATTCAGTTATGCTAATTACCCCCAACTCTCTATACAATTTGTTGTTCATTGCAACATTCATTCGTTGCTACTCACAACCTTTAGTTATACTTCTACCTCTTTTTTGATGTTGATATTGGAACCTAACAACAAATGAATAATGATAAGAAAATATACATTAAACATGTAAATATATGTTGAGAATAAATAATTCTATTTGTAGGTGTTAAAGAATAGCAAACCTGTAGATCCCTCAATATTAGTTGAGGCAGATGGAGGTTATTGTTGACTGGGTTGATTGATGGATGAAGTTAATTGTTGTCGTTGTCTAGGATTTGATTGGTATGGTTATTGTAGGGGAGGAACAACTTCGATACTTGCCACCTTCTTCTCTTTGTTTCTACTAGGTGCCATTATATTGGATATTTACAACGTAAACATCAACAATACACATAAACATAACTCAAATATCGACAAGAACTAGATAGAGATATGTCATTACAAAATGTAATCAACATCAAACTTAGAAATAAATATTTAGGTTTTGTTATTTCAATGATGCTCCATTCTTTTAGGAGTTATATAACTAGTTTATTTAATTTTTAAAATTCCATATTTTTGTTTAGATGGGGATTGATTGTCTTTCAATGTTATAGTTTGATATATCTAGGTTGTTATTTCCTTTTAGGATTTTAGCTTTTAAGGTTTTGATGTATATAGGGTTTTGACCTATATAAGACTATGTTATTTTCTCACCTTTGATCCAAATTTTTGAACTCTTTATAACATTCATCAGATTATTAGAACAATTTATAACCACGTCTTATTTGGAGTGATATTCAATGGTGAATCAACCCAAATCTTCAATGGTGCAAAATTTAGGTAAGAAACGTAAGATCTTCGATCTCCCTTTTGCAGATGAAGAACGAATTGATGAAAAAAAATCTCCTCATCAAAGCTTAATCACTGCTTGTCTTCAATGGCCGATTTTCTTCTTCAAAATTTTTAGTATCATCTGAGTTACCTCTCTTCCTTAATTATCTTTATCTTATTTTTTGTTAGGAAACTGTTAGATGAACATTTGATTGTATACTATGTGTTTTGTAAAACTTCCTCAAATATTTAAAAGAACATAGATGAAAATGGAGGCAATGGCAATGTCCCGATGGTTGGTATAGGATTAGAAAAATTGGTTATTTTGGAATAATCTTCTATTCCAATTACTATGTTTGTTTAATCTCGTATGCTTGTGTTCAAATTTGGGTTCGTTATACCGTTTGACTTAATTAGCTATTTAAGTTTTGTTTCTTAGGTGAAATGCATTGTACATGTCGTTCATCTAATTCAGTAATCCATACTGTATCTGGGGATTCGTTCACTATATCTTCTGCTAGTTTAGTTAAAGTTAAGAAGTTATTGGAAGAGGGTGTCAATAACCTAACACCTAAGGGAAGATCTTTGACTATTTCAATTAATGCCTTCTAAAGATCCAAGCATAGGGAACTTCTTTACATTTTCTACCGAGTCTCATGTCACTTTGAATCCAAAAAGATAATTATTTCTTTTCCTTTTTGAAGGAATAAGCATGAAACTTTATTTATTGTTTTTTCTGTAAGAATTGTTAAACTTCTGATTAAAATAGTGTACTACTTACCATATATCATTATATCATATTGCTTAGCGTATTTCAATATTTATATGTATTATTATTTTATTGTTAATAAATATTAATAATTAAGAATACTAGTCAATTTAAACTTATTATACTTTGATCTTATTAATATTAAAAATTTATGTTTATCTATTTATTTCCAAATAATATTTACTTTTCAAATTTTAATTTACCTATGATATGTTTTTCAACAATATGTTTAGAACTTTGAAAACATTTTATAATTTTTAGATGCTTCATTCTATTTTTATGAAATATTTGTATGAACAGAGGTGTAGTACTATGTACAATAGGCATCATTAAAGAATCATTTGTGTACAAATCCATAGATTTAAACAAATTTATAAAGAAGACAAATGGAAAAATAAGAAAAAAAACATATAAATGTCAATTATAATTAACCTTAGGATTATTAAGCGCACTTACCATTAAAATTTTATCTTTTTAACATTATTATTTTTAAGAATACTATCACACACAAAAATTCATCAAAATTTTCCTGAGAAATACATAAGATATAAAATCTTAAAGTATAACTTTTACCAATGATTGAGAGAATTGTCACCAAAGGTTCTACGTCTAGTGACGAAATCTTTAAGCTGTCACAAAATGTCGCTCTTTTTGCAACGATTCACATAAATCGTCACAAAATATTTTTCTTCAGCGACAATTAGGTAAAACGTCGCAAAAAGTTGGATTTTTGGTGACAAATTTAGAAATCATCGCCAAACGTTGACTTTTAGCAACGATTTTTAAATCATCACCAAAAAATAGCAAAAAAATAGAGGGAAGACAAATGAAAGGTCACGAAAAGTAATCGAAAAGAAAGCCTAGGAGAAATTTTAAAGGTTGGCAAGGAGTTAACAGATCTTTTAAAACTCGGTTGGGTTAGTTTTTGTCAAGTGAAATTCAATACAGATTTAGGGGTAGATGATAACCTATAAGTCAATTTCATAGTTCCTAGGAAGCCGTATGTATCTTTTCACAATCTACCAGTACTCTCACCATATGTCCATTATATGGGATGGCACATCCAAGTGCACGTCACACACATAATGGACGATGCTACTAGCGTACAGAATAAGGACATTGAGCTAAAAAGTAAAAGAACTTTGGAGATTATCCAACATTTGAGGTGGGTTCTTTTCTAAGAGTTATTGTTGCTTTTAATCATTCTATATGATAGGCAAGTGATATAGTTAGTAGAGAAGTAGGTTTGATTAGAGGTTGAGGTAGAGAAGTAGACTAAAGAGCCAATTAGATGAATCAGAGACTATCTTTAAGTTTTATATTTGGTATGCCTCCAATATTATTGTGCTGCTACCCTTTCTGTTGATTCTTTTCTTATTAAGGTGTTAGTGTGATCAAGGACATACCCATGATTTTGTTTCACCTTGATAAGATGTTATTTTATTATTTTAATTGAAATTATCTCTTTTGTTTTGGTATTTTGGTGCTTAAATATGAAATTAATGTTTGTTTTATTTTAGGAGATGAAAACAGGAGATTGCATAAATTTACACTACAAGAAAATTGACTATTTCCGACGGAATATTCCGTCAGCGAATTGAGAATTTCCGTCAGAAATTAACCTTACCGACGGAAAGGGATGAAAGTAGAAACCGTCGTTAAATAGGCTGTCACTATTATATACCGACGGTTTATTGCCCGTCGGTATATTGTCAACGGAATACCGACAGAATAATATCCGTTGTTGTTATGTTGCGACGGACATGGATTAACAATATCGTCAGTGTAATGTCGATTTCACCGATGGTTATGTTCCGTCGGTTTAATTTACCGACGGCATGACCGTCGGTACGTTCAGGGAATATTAACGACGGAAATGTAGTCCGTCGGAAATGTCAATCATATACCGACGATATATTGTCCGTCGGCATTTATAATTCAGGTTTTGTACCGACGGATTGTGGAATCCGTCGGTATTATGAAAACCTAGTAACTAAATGTTATCGGCCGCTAAATACATATTCGCTAGAGTTCCCTGATTTGTGCATACGAACTTAAGTTGCATATTTGTAGATATTTGTGTAATAAGAAAATTAGATTAGCAATACAAAGTTTAAA
>JAOTAX010009553.1:0-12865 GCA_025629825.1 Erythroxylum guanchezii
TCGGTTTAGATTGTCTTCTTGTGACTTGACTGCATCATCATCTAAAGTAACTGAAATTTCTCCTGGTTCTGCAGTTATTTCCTTAACAGTAACTAACTGTAAATCTGGGCATTTTTTTGTTTTTCCTTCACTATGTTTTTGTGCTTGTACTTGACCCTTTCCAATCCAAGCTTGCCTCGATACCATGGGATGCTGCTGGAAATTTAATAGAGAGCATCTAGATTTTTGGTTTTGACCTCTTTGAAACATAATTTGTAACATCTTATAGCATCTTGGCCTTATGTGCCCGACAACTCCACAAAAATGACATGTGGGTATAAATCTTGGACTCCTTTTCGATGCTTTTACCTTTTGGGCTGATCTGGACATTTCAAACTTTTCTTCATTCACTTTCGAATACTCGCCTTTATAGCCTATGCCCTCGAAATTTCCTTTAACCTTACCAGTTTCTATCAACTTATCTAGTTTTTCTGTGTCTCCATCCAACATCCTCAATCCCTTTTCAGTACTTACCAATTTCATTATAGCTTCACCAAGCTCATCCGACGTCAACATTAACTTCTTTTCTAACTCTTGTATGGTGTTCTTCATGGAAAGATTCTCTTTCTCCAATCTTTCATTCTTTCTACACGTTTTCTCCCATTTTTCATATATAGCCTTGTAATCATCGTAAATATTTCCTTTTTTTATCATCTAGGCCACTTCCATTGCTGTCATAAGCTGATATTGGATCTTGAGCTGAAATGTTTTCGAAATTTTCCAATTTTCTCTCTTTCCCAACTTCAGTTACTTCCTTCTCAGTTACTGTTAAGCAAGTAACTGGACTTTTTCTATGAAAGGCAACCAACGCAGCACTATTCGTTATTTCTTCTTTGCTACCATATTCACTTTCTTGTGTCTTGACTTCTTGTCTTGAATTGTTACTCGATGACCTTCCGCCATATTGTCTAAAGTCGGATTTGTCCTTCTTTATTCTTTTCAGCCATTTACCAAATTTTCGTGTAAGTAGTACCAAGTCTTCGTTTTCATCTGATTCATCTTTCGCATCATTCATACTTTTTCCAATATCCACCTGTAGTGCCTCTCTTCTAGCCATGTTCGCAAAACTAGGATCTGCACCAACTTGTTACCAAGTTCTGAATCAGTGACCTTGCTCTGATACCAATTGAAATAATTAAATCGTTAATCAATTCGCAGAATAACCTCTAAATTTTCTTCGTGCAAGTAAATAAAATCACAACTGCAAAATAATGAAAATACCGACGTTTGGTAACGCAGTTCAGCACACCTTGCCTACGTCTGTGGGGCCCTCACCTAGCTTAATAACTTTCACCAAGGTACAATAGTTTTACCCAAGGCTTTACTGAGCCGACATCACTCAACCCTTAGCACTATCTCTCAACCTCACTTTCCGTGAAAGAATTCACACCCAATAGTACGACCGCCTCGTAATAACCTCAACAGAAGATTTTCTCAACAATATTTGACAATAAAGATAAGAAATAAACAATTCAAGTGATCAATTAACTAAGAACAAAATAATAATACACTTGAAAAAAAGAAGACAACTTCCCGAAAGGTTGAGCTCCACTGAAATAGATTTGGAAGTAGTCGCAACAACAATGCGTTGATTCACGTAGAACTCATAATCAAATCACAAAAACTTCTGCAGAAATCACAGCTTCACTTTAACACCCACTGCACGTTTAACTTTCAAGACTCCAAAATTGCTTGGCCATAAAAGAACAACACACGCACATGTAATCCCACAGCAACCCACTCACAAAACAAAATCCTTCTTTTGCTGTATATTCTTCAATCTTCAATTTACGCCCACCAGCGCACAATTATCTTTATATTCATGTGGGAAGTGAGATGCGTGCCACTTTTATTTAAAGCATAGAAAATAGGTAGTCAAATTGTAGAGCTCCTGCCTTGTGTTTTCAGCCAAGAAAGATTCGTTGACTCACCCCCATATTCAGACTTCAATACACAATAAAAATCTCAGCTCTTTTGCCGCAAAAACCACCTTCTAGGTTTTTTGTAAATTAACATATAGTATTCAAGTCCCCCTTGAAATCAAACAAGTGGCAATATAAAAAGATATCCATCTTGTCAAAAGCCCAATAAACAAAGCACAACAGCCCATTTACGATTTGGACTTCTATTAAAAACACAATCTCCATCCATCTTTATCAATCCAATTAATAATTTCAATTTCCTTATATGTTAAATTAAAAATGCCAAAACCAAGCAGAGGATATATAAAATATATTCTAACAAATAATATTTGAAAATTTATCGTGCGTCCCATTTCATTTTTGGGTTACTATTCCTTGACTGTGGAGTTTGTACAAAGGTTGTTTTGACCTTGTTGAAGATGATGCTGATGCAACGAGTACAAATTGGAAAGACAGTCCTGAAATAGAGCCTGATTTTCAGGTTCTTACAATCTGTTAAGATATTCTATTTTATTTTTAGCATTATTTGTCTTATGATATATTTGGTATATTTTTTGTAATTAGGAAATTGGTTTGATATATGTAAGTTAAGATATTTTTGGAAGAAAGGAATCTTAAACAACAAAAAATCCTAAAGTGGGAAGGACCTGTGGAAAATAAGAATCCATGGTGTGACAAAGATCTATCTTTTTTAGTTGTTGTGTTTAGGCATTTTTCAGAGATCAATTACAAAGTTTTACAACAGATTTTTGTTTGAAGACTCTCCGTGATTATGTCTTAATGTTGCTTCACACATAGGAGAGTTTTTCACTGACTTAAGTGTCTTTGTTTCTTATATTCTTGATTTAATCACTTAGATATTCTTCTCTTTGTTTCATTCTTTGTTTTAAAGTTTTCTGTTGAGGTTAGCATGAGTTAGTCATATTATTGGATGCGAGATTCTCTTACGGGAGTGAGTACAAGTGGATAGCTTCAATGAGTGAGCAATGTCAGCTCTGCAATAGCCTCGTATAAGTCTACTGTACTACTGTAAAAGTTGATTAATCTACGGGAGTGAGTACAAGTGGATAACTTCAATGAGTGAGCAATGTCAGCTCCGCAATAGCCTCGTATAAGTCTACTGTACTACTGTAAAAGTTGATTAATCTAAGTGAGGGTCCTGTAAACATAAGTCTTGTGTGTCTAACTGCGTTAACAATTTTTTTGTATTTTGTGTGTGTAATTTATTTGTTGCACGGTTAATTTGTATGTTTGCAAAAGAATTTAGAATTTGCTATGTAAGAATCAACTGTAAATTTCAGTTATAAACAACCGTGAAATTTGAAGGAACTTCGACCTTTGGGTTTTTCACCTTCCGTGGACAAGTGAAAAAGTTGAGGGGAAATCTTCAGGGAGAAGTTCTTTTCTGCGTCAAGCTAGTGCTGAGCATAAAAAGTTTTGAGTGGTTCGCCATACCTGACAACAGCTTTTCTTCCAGAAAGATTATTGTTGATGAAAACAGGTGACCTTCATTTTAAATTGAGTTCATTGTGCTGCTTACTTTGCACCATTACTAACGCTAGCTTTTGTAGACGGATCTATGAGCAGAGCAAATATGTGTTCTTTTCGATATTGTTTACTTGCTTTCCTTTTTTCCTTTTATTATGTTATTTACTTTACTTTCCTTTTTTTAACTCATTGAGATTGTTTCAATGTGGTTTTGTTAAAATTATTGCATATGAACTTTTCCAATTCAAAGGAATAAAAAGATTACATATCATAATTTCCTTTATTCTCCTTTGTTTATTGATTGTGCAAACAGTAGTATGATATCTTGAATTATACCTGACTATATGAATGTTTTTTAAAATCTTTCTCTAACATTTTCTTAGTAGAAGAGCTACATGTTACAGCAATCAATTATCCATGTAGAGATTCTCTGTGGCAAAGAGTTCAGTCAGAGAGAAAAAAGCAGACCAATAACATCTCATCTAGTATATGTTCTTTCCTATACCACCTTGATAATTCTTTTCTTAAATGCAATGTTTATATTGCTTCTAAGTTGGCTTTATCAGCTTATGCAGCAGCTAATGCGTCAGAAGGATCCATAATACGTAGGGGCTATTTAAGGTGACTTCGGCAGATCTTAGTCCCAAGGTATGCATTCATTACTACGTTAGCATTTTGCAGTTTCCCTTTGGCAAGTGGAAGCAGCTCTCCTCTATCAAATGTTGATGAGGGTTTAGTTTATATAGGAATGCAATCATCATCAGTGGAAGGAAAAATAATCAGCGTTAAGGAGCTATTACAATTAGTTACATATCTGTTATGAGTCGTTAAAAGTTGTTTAGATTCTAATGTAACAAACTAGATTCAAATTCTTTCCAGCTCATTCAGATGCTACATATATAAATACATTGTATTACTTCTTACAATCGAATATATACAATTCAACATATTATTCTTTGTTTTACATGGTATCAGAGCAAATGCTCGATCCAAACAGCAGTTATTTTCTTCTATGTGTTTTCATCCAAAAAGCTTAGATAAGATATGGCTAGAAGGAGCCATGCTTAAGCTTTACAAACACAAGAAGAAGAATGATCTAGATCTAAGGAAGAGGAAATGACTAGAAATGTGGATCAAAGATCAGATCCATACATTGAGGACACCACACATATCACAAGAGGAACACTAGAGTATAATTGCGAATCAACAAATAGCGACAATCCAGGCTTGCATCAAAACAAACACATAACGTACAAAGAAAAAAGATGACAAAACACCTAAGAAAAAGAAAGCTTACTGTACCTTAATCTCCACTGAAAGACTCTTGCAGGGGACAAGGAAAGGCTGTACTAAAGTGCCCATCACCGTGTTCTTCTTCTTCTTCCGAGTTTTTTCTTCTAGACGGAGGCGGCAAAAGGAAGAAGAGTCAAAGCTCCATTCATCAGAGCCCTTGAACGAGTCCAGAATTACTAACTCTTCGGCCCATTAGTATTAACTTACTATTATATTAAACAAAAAATTTAAGGTTTTAATTAATAAACTCAAGTATTAGTTATAATAAATAAAATTAAATCATAAGTAAATCATAATATTATTTGATAATGTCCATAAATATATCTTACTTGTAAAAAATATGAGGAGACATTCTCTTTATGAACAATTTTTTTAAAGAACAATAAATTATTTTTATTGATATTTTAGATTGAGATTTTTATTTATATTTATCAATTCATTAAATGATTTACCTTATACATACCTGAAAGAACTTATTATTCTTTTTACACGAACTTAATATCCTTTATCAGACATAAATTTACGCTGGTGAAAGAATAATTTTGTAAATGACTGTAGAGAATTTGTTTGCATGATTTTATAAAATTTTGTCTTGCTTCTCAACATCTGGTGTATAATTTGGTCAGTTGTTAGTAATGATGTCCTTTCCTCTCTTTAAGTGAAGGGGCATGTTCATTTGTTTCTTTCAATGAACCAACTAACCTTAGTTTTAGCTAGAATAATAGTTTTTAATGTTATACACTCTTTGCTTAAGAATAGAGGACTCGTAGGATGTCAATTATCAAACCAAAAAGCAATATGTTTCCCATTGTCTATATTGTGTGTGATCATTGGTTGCATTTAATACCTTTACTTTAGAATTTGCTTAAATGTCCAAGAATTTTTGGTGCTATAGTCCATTGACCAAATACTAGTATTTTCTATATAATAGCAATTGATCCATTTCACCCACAAGTTCTCCTTTTCTTGCATAGCTTCCATAAGTTTTTTTTCCATCAGAGCCTTGTACATATTCTTTACTAAAGTGATACTCAATCCCCGTCTTTCCTTAGGTTGACATATACTACTCCAATTCATCTTTAGACCTTCTTATTACTATTTTGACCACTCTAGATAAAGTCTCTGATCAACTTATCGATAGTCTTTATCACTCTTTTGGGGCTAGGTAGATGAAAGCACCAATATACATACAAATTAGATAATAACACTTATGCTAGAGTCAATCTTCCTCCATAAGATAGAAATTTGTTGCATAAAGATGAAAGTTTCCTTTGGAATGACTGAACTTATGGGGTACAAGACGTTGATGTGAGTTTTTTATAAGATATTAGAACTCCAAAATATTTAAAAGGAGCTGACTAGTTTTGAATTCTTATTGTTTCAATTTATTATCTCACCTCCATCTTTGTACCTATTGACACAAAACAGTAACTTTTGTTAGGGTTAAAACATATACCTGAGATTCTTTTGAAGTACCTTAGAGATTCTATCAACACTTTGATAGATCTAAGGAAAGCTTAACATAATGGCAACATGTCATAAGTATAGGACAATTGTGATATTCTAGTTTGTCGCATCTATGATGGAACTTAACCCTTGCTTCTTTTTGGATGTTAAGCATTCTGCGTAGAATCTCCATCCCAATAGCAAATAAATAAGGTGAAACATAATCACCTTATCTGAGCCTTTTCCTTTCTTGAAAATCTTAATTGTTCTCTATTTTTCAACATCGTTAAAGACACCAAAGTTATACATTCTTTTATCCATTCAACGAATTTCCTTGGGTACCCCATATAGGTTAATATATCTACTACAAATCTCCAGCTTACGATATCATATGCTTTAGAAAAATTAATCTTTTTAGCACATGCTTACATAGATTTGTTACCTTCATAAGCTTTAAAAATCTCCTGTGTTAGTTGTCACTTATGCACCTTCTACTAATAAATGCACCTTGCCATGGATATATGAATTTTGTTAGAGTATTTTTAAATTTATTGGATTTTGAAGATAATATTATATATCACATTATAACATGTAATTGGTCTACAATCATTAAAGCCAGAGGGGTTTGGTATCTTAGGGACAAGCCACAAATAGGTATTGCTCATTTCCTTGAACATCCTGCCCTCCCTGAAGAATTCCTTAACTGTATTTATTATCACCTGCCCAATCTCTTCTCATGTAGCTTGAAAAAATCTAGCATTAAATTTATTCGGTCTGAGGGTTTTTGGGTCAGAGAAAAATATTGGCTCCTTAATCTCTTCATTTGTAACCTCCCTAATCAAAGCTTGATGCTGGTGCATCTGAACAGAATCTTAATTAAGCTTACTATTAGTTGGAAAAATACATACCTTTCGTGTCAATCCTTCAATGCCCCTAAATTATTCCACTGCTTTCTCTTTGATCACATTTACATCTTTATATTTTTGCCATCATTATCTTTAATTACAACGATCCTGTTTTTATTCCTTCTTTTATGAATTTATCGAAAAAAATATTTAGAGCATTTTCCCCCTCTTACAGCTAATGAACTATTGCCTTCTATCTTAAATGAGAATTGTATGCACTAATTGCTTCTATATATTTCACTAACTCAGCTTTCTCTCTTCCCTTCTTAATGGGGTTAGTTAGATTAGCTTCCAGATCTTCCTGACATTTCTTAAGAACCTTCATAGCTTCTCTCATATCCATTTTCATAGAGTCAGATCTGTCCCTTGATATTCCTTTTAACCCTTCTTTAATAAATTGCAATTTCCTCACACATTGAAATAATGGGGTACCAGTAACCTCCTTCTGAATGTATTGTATTACTACCAAAACAATTTCTAGGTGATTAAGGAATTGAAACATCTAAATGGTGCCCTCCTTTTATACAACTCTTTTCTGAAGTGCATTTAAATAGTAGAATGATTAGATAAGAGTGGACTATTGAAGGTTGCATAACTCTCTGGTAGTTGCTTTAACCATTCTACATTAACCAAGGCTTTATCCGGTTTCTTTTGTAGGAATCCTACCCTAGATTGTTTATTATTCCAAGTGAATTATGACCCAATGATATTTAGATCCAAAACTCGCAAGTTGTGTTGATATGCTCTAAGTTTGACTATATTATGCATCTTTGAAACTCCCAATAATCTCTATATATCATTGTGATGCTAATATGTTTTTGAGATATGTTCATAGTAGAATCACAATGGATGTATTAGTCTGAGAGTGTCTTACTCACCAAAGTTATAAACTTAAGATCAAAGGCTACCATAATTCCACCATTAAGGTAGGCTAAATGATTGCTAATTATTGTCCAATTATTCTTTAAAAACCAGAGTCCATTTACCATGTTCTTCTGCTTTATTTTGGTCTTTATGAGGCCAACAAAATAAGGTTTATAAAGGGAGATGTAGTCCTTTAAAGCTTTATATTTATTAGGGGGAATTAAAACCTTTACATTCTATACTAACAAATTCATCATGCCTTTATGGCACTAGCTTTTTTCTCTTTAACTTCCTATTTGATTTGCTAGTGTCAAAAGTAGCCAAGTTACTTCCTTCTTCCATCATCTTATTCTCCTTATCCTCTACAAAATTCACTGCTTCTTCCTCTTTTATTCCCCCCCCCCCCCCTATCTTTAGTTTCTACAAAAAGAGTTGGCCACCGTCCCCTTGTCCCCTTATCACCCAGAGGGCCTTTAGTTCCATTGGCCTCACTATATATAATCGTAGGAGTTCCTTCAGATATTTCTTCTTCCGCATTTGTTTCCTTTCTTTGTTATTCTCTTCCTTCCTTCTCCTTCATCGTTACTTGACTTTTGCTTCCCTGATTATTGGAATCATTGTGATTCTTCTCATTTCCTTGCCTAGATCTTCCTTCAATATGTATTTCAGTACTTGACTTTGAGTTAGTATTATTTATCTCCTTAGACACATCTCCCACCTCATTCTTAGGTTTCCACACCCTCACTGTCTCTTTCTTCATTGGATTCCAAGAGTAAGTCACCTTAATTTCATCCTTCACCACCGTTTCACTCTTTCCATATCTTATAATTTTCATCATCTCAAGTATATCCTTTTCTAGTCCAACCTCCACATAAAATCTGACAAAACCTATTCTTCTCACTACATCAGTATTCTTGTCTAAACTCATAGGTCTACCAACGGCACTGACCATATGGCTCAATCCCACAGCTGACAAACACTTTAATGGTACTTTATGCGGATTATCCCGTACTAGTAGAGTAACCGGTTTGTTTCTATCAAAAAAAACCTCCAGTCTCCATCTTTTAACTATCATAGGTCTACCATACAAATGCCAGTGGCCTAAATTGGTCACCTTCTGTGTCATTTCATCAAAACTAAATATGAATACATAGACCTTATCTTCACTAAAGTGTTCACCAAACTCTGTGGAGAGTCACATGTATGATACAATTGTTGTTAGGGCATATCTATACGATGAGGAGATTGTCAAAGTAAGATTTAGAAGTAATAATTTTGCATTGTTCTGTTCATAATTAAGAATTTTGTTGTATTTTACTTCAAAATTTCAACAAATAAAGGCCAAGCTTTTCTGAATCTAGAAGAACCAAGAATTTGCAAACGTACTTGCTTTTTTGAACATAAAATTTCAAGTGCTAAATAACTTTTACTTTTTGCTTATCCATTAATGCTAAAGTTGAGTTTACTTTGTGTAGGTTGTTTGTACGGAAAGACCTGACAGAATTAGGGAGTTGATAACTATGGGTGCCATGTTTGATCATGTAGAGGATGGAAACTTGCAATTAGCACGAGAAGGTGGGCACTCTCACCATAGAATTGTCCATGCTGTTGATATGACTGGAAGAGAAATTGAGCGAGCTCTATTGGAGGCAATTGTCAATGATCCCAACATTTTCGTTTTCCAGCATCACTTTGCAATAGATCTACTAACTTCTCAGGTTACTTTTTTAGCACTCCTTTAATCCAAAATACTATAGGCATTTAGTTACGGAGAGGCAATATGGATTGCAGTTCTAGCTTTGACATTCTAGTTCAAAGTGGCACAAGTGAATTAAATAGTATTTATTTTGGTCAATATCATTGCTATTTAAAGTCTTAGGTCCTGCAACACTTTCTGATTGAACATGTTTCTTCTTTGTAGGATGGTCCTAATATAGTTTGTCTTGGAGTAGACACTTTGAATTCTGAAATTCTAAGGTGATTCTAGTGTTCTCTTTTAGTATGCTATTGAATATGTTGGATTTGGTTTTTTAAAACTTTGTTTCATCACGAAACACTTCTGCTTTGTTGTTTCCCATATATCAGGTTGGTAGATTCATATCCAACGTGACATTACTTGCATCTAGTGGGGTTGACCATATCTACTCGTCTACAACGAATCCTCTGGTATCTCTTGTTTGTTTATTTATTTATTTTTTTCTTTTATATTTTCTTTGAGAAAATGATGTCTCCCTAAAAGTTCACTAGATGATGACGTAGACTGGCTATTTGAATATTCAGTAATTAAAGTCACCTATTTCAATAGTTATCCAAGTTGCAACATTTTGGCTACCTTTTTTCTAATGTAACATTTAAAAATCCTAATGTAGCCAATGGTGTCATTACCTGAATGAAGTGTTAAGAAAAGATGTTCACTTAGTTTTGTGTAGATGGATGATCAGTTGAAGTACTTATTACCTAAACAGAAGAGAAGTTAAACTATGCTTACATCTCATTTCAGTGTATTTTCATATATTTGTTCTTTCGTTAATTGTTTATGAAATGGTTTGCTCTCAAACTCTCAGTCATAGATCGACTATGATATCTTGATGTTCTCTTTTAGGTGGCTACGGGAGACGGAATAGCAATGGCACATATAGCTCAAGCTGTGATATCCAGTATGGAGTAAGTTAATTCTGATCATATTCTCCTACTTGCCAAGTTAATTATGATCTTATTCTCCCGCTTGCCACTCTGTGCTTGAACATTCTCTATTATCATTGGAAATATAAGAAATGACTCTTAAGAAACCAATTGAATGGTTTTTGTTTTCCTGTGTACAAGAAAAACCTCGGGGAGTTGGTGTGGGTAGTTATTATTGAGGAGCTTTTCTAGCAGGGAATGGGTGTTAAAGTATAGCTGTTTTTTGGGGGGTTTGGTAAATTCCATTGTACATTTGTGTGGTTTAGTATATTAGGAACCACATTCATGTCATATTGCAAGTGAGGCTATCACAAGCTAACCGAAATTCTTTCTGATTGACTTTTATAAGCTCCTTTTGTCTCAGATTTGTACAATTCCACCCAACAGCCTTAGCTGATGAAGGCCTTACCATCAAACCCAAAAAAACTCGAGAAAATGCATTTCTAATCACTGAAGCTGTCAGAGGTGATGGTGGCATCCTCTATAACTTGGGAATGGAATGATTCATGCCCTTATACGATGTAATGAAAATTACGTGCTACTTGATATAAGTCACGAAAACAGAGGAAAAACTCTTCCTCACTTCCCCAATATAGCTTCTGAGTGCCTTAAGTGTGGCTTGGATATTACCCGCCAACCAATTTGTTAGAAGTGCCTAACTCACCCCCAAAAGCTAGCTCAAGAAGGAGAAGTTTGCACACTATTATAAATTGTTAAATGTTCTCATACTTGTCCGATGTAGGATTCCTGATACAATTCTAGTAGTTCCTGCTGCTTATTACATATGCGGTGGAGTACATGCTGGTCTTCAGGGGGATACGAATGTCCGAGGCCTTTATGTGGCAACTAAAGTTGCATGCACTGGTGTGCATGGAGGTAATAGATGCTAGACCAATAGAGGTTGACAAATTAAATCCTTATATGTTTTGATAATAATAAAACTTAAAGAATTGGTTAAGAAATAATTTCAGGAATTTGGATTAAAATGGTGGTACACTCGTCGAATAATGATAAGATGAAATTTAAATCAAGATTGCAATAATGAGAATCAGAGAGAAGATCTTGTATGAAGAATTCAAATAAGCATCTCAACAAACAAAGATTGAAGATTATGTCAGATCTGTTAGTTAGAGCTTGGGACAAGTCGACCATCATGTTGCAAGTCGATTATTAACTATTAGACCTGTCAGTTGGTTAAATGGACTAGTCGACTATTCGAAGAGCGGAGCAAAAAGTTTTATGAAAAACGTTAGTGCTAGTCAACTGATTCTTGAAGACAAGTTGACTATAATGTACTAGTCGACTATTACACATCGACTAGTCGACTATCAGTTGCAGCTGAACATAATTTGACTGTGCCAATTCATTTCAAACGGGAGAAAATCTTCATACAACAGCTAGGAGCATTTTGCAACGGCTAGGAGAGTTCTACAACGTCTAAAAATGTCTTGAAGCCTGCAAATAAAGGACGGAACTTCAAAGGATCGATTACACAAGTCCAAAGAAAAGCCTACTTACTATAGTTGAAATAATCTTCACATTACTCTCAATTTGCTCTTAGCATATTCTAATTGTATTTAGTTGTACTGAGCTTTACTACTTCATTTCTATCATTGTTATTATCGTGAGTTGAGTGATTAGAGAAGAATCACTTAGGAGGTAGGATTTGTGTCGGAAAATAAATCGTTTGTAAGGTGTAGCTTAAGCCAGAAGTCAAGTTGAGTTGGAAGAGTTCACACTGAACTAAAAAGTGTGTAGTAAAGAGCTTTGTCAAAATCCTAAGTGGGAGCTTAGGTAGAGGACATAGGTCTTAGCACCAAACCTCTATAAACACTGTGTTTGCTTCTCTTCTCTACTTTTTTACATTTCGATTTGCTTGTTTGTTTCGTGTGTTTTAATTCTCTGTTTTGCAGAACTTTGCGAAAAGATTAAAAGATCTATTCAACCCCCCCCCCCCCTTTAAGATCATTTTCAATTGGTATCAGAGCAAAAAAATCCAGGGATGGTGCTGAATTTGTCACACAACAATATAACGGAAAAAGGTAACACAAATAATCGCCCTCCTCTTTTTAATGATACTAACTATTCTTCTTGGAAAAATCCTATGAAATACCACATCATAAGTGAAGAAGTGGAGTATTGGAAGATAATAATCTTCGGTCCACACGTTCCATTGAATGAAAATGGTGAGGTAAAGACGGAGCTGGAATATGATGACAATGATTG
>JAOTAX010009580.1:0-12861 GCA_025629825.1 Erythroxylum guanchezii
ACTTTTTCAATTATAAAGATGTTACCCACACTACATGCATGCTTAAAACACTCGTTTCATGCATTACCCTCCAATTACCATCGTAAAACATGTAACACAACGTACTACATCCACTACCAATTCCTCATTTAATAATTTTAGCTTCCAATCAAAGTTCGGGGTCCAACAGCTCCGATATCGAAAATTTCATACTTTATATCGTTGGAAAGCTATAAAGACGAACTACAACTTTCATGAAGACGACTTTAGCTAATTCTACCTAGATCGATACATTTTTTCCTTGGAAGTCAGAATACATATTTTACCCTCATGAGAAACTTGAAATTTAACCCCAACTTCACTTCCTCTATTACAACATCATCCATGACAATCCAACTACCAATTGGAATTCATCAAACTCTCAAACTCAATTCATTGACTCCTTATATTCAATAACATCTCATCATTCACCAAAAATCCTATCTTCCTTTCCATAGTATCTCACTTATATATATAACAATAGTCCACGCTCAAGATTCATCATCTCAAGTTAATGACTTCAAACATACCTATAAACTTGCAAATGCTATATCTATTCATATAAATTCAACCACTAAATACTTTTCGCTAACTCTTGAATCTCACCTCAAGCGATTTATCCAATACAACCTTTCTAACATGTTATTCTAAAACAAGCAACAATTTGCAATTCCAACAAAGAGGCATATGCACATACACCTTCCTCTTCCACAACTATCATACTCAACTTATAAAATAGCATAAACATACACAAAAAGGGAAATCCTCAAATTCACATTCTCATTACTAAGCAGAATAAATAATTGAATAAACTTTATTTACATATCAATATACACATCACAAACTTGAAACAAATACAAATGGATGCTTAATGTTGGCATGCTTAACAAGCTATACAAAATGTTCAAACTAGTTGAGTACAAAAGCTAACAATCTCAGAGTTGTCCAATTGCCTTGCAAGGATCGTTAATCTTCTCATTCTGCACCTGAGGAATGGGAAAAATATTGGGTTGAGCTACACAGCTCAGTGGCTAACATATTTATAGCCATTGGCGATGAGCCACACAATCAAACATACATATACATCATATATTCACATACATATGAATCTCATTAGGCTAGCAAATCAATCATTCACAATTCAAATTTGCAATTCTTAGCTTAAAATATCATCACATAAAACATGTCAAGTGTAATTAATCATCAAAACATAACACTCAATCTTGCATCATAACTTGACATATCAAAATGCAAATGCACATATAAATGGCTCGAGAGTTCCATGGAGCAAAACGGATAAACCGAAGTTTAAGCCGTGAACAAACCGAGTCTGATTTCTCAGGATCTCGTGACCTCAAGCGGGCAGTCGGGAGAAGGCTATAAGTCGACATGCACGTGACTAACGAAACGTTCCTCTCTTGCCTAACCACAAACAAATTTATGCTTAATTTTGTCAATCACACATTTCATATTCTCATGCTTTTCTTCTTTCCATTAATCAAAATGCCATAATACAAGGCATAGCATAATCATGCTCATAATTCAATTCAAAATGTCATAACCTTTTTCAAGGTATAACATGGTCGTAAGTCATCATACAAAAAGCCATCAGTCTTTCATGGCATGACATAATAATGAATTCAAATTCACAACAATTCAAATTCACGAAATCTAAGCATAAACATACAAATAGGGCATTTTTCATACAATCACAACAATTCAAATTCACGAAATCTAAGCATAAACATACAAATAGGGCATTTTCCCATCACACAACAACCATAAAGATATTACCCACCTTATTTCGCTTGAAAATCCAAACTCAATTGTACCCTTCCTCTTGCTCTTGGGTAGGATTTTCTTGATTTCCTAACACAACCAAAATTCTCCCATTTAACTCCAATTCAATAAAACCCTAAAAATTCAAAAAATCACAACCAATGAAATCAACAAAAATCAATCTCAAACTTAACCTACCCATAGTCCATCTAGGTTAGAAAAACCAAAACCTAGCTTAGAAAACCTAAAAATCAAATGGGTTTCCTTAAACCATCCTTTTTCTCCATTCATTCTCATCACAAAACCCATCTTTCTATTTCCGTTTTCAAACCAGACAAGAACAAAATAGCATACATCTTACCTTAACAAGATTTTTCCTCTTCTTTTCTCCTTCTTCTTCTTTTTCTATGTTTTTCTCTCTTCTTTTCTCTATTTCATGTTGCTTTCTTCTTCTTTCTTATTCACAACACCTCCTCTATTCTTCTTCTTATTTTAAGACAACATTTTGCTTGCTTTCCCTTTTTACCCTTCATTTAGTTGGTCCTTCCCATTTTACCCTCCTTTGGTCTTTAGAACTAACATCTTGGACTTCTAACTTCTTAACTAATGATCATGGAAAAATTGAAGGAATTTGATAACACTTCCTTCTAGAAAAATGTTCCTCATTGTCTTAATTTTCTAATGACACTAAAATCATTCAATTTGGTTCGATAATCTGAAAGTTATATCCCATACATTTCCGAACTATTCTTAGGCTGAAATAATATTATGTGCTCAATTTCCATCCCGAAATTGAAATTCTTAAAGACTGAATTAAAACTTAATTTCTTCAAACAATTTGTAGTCCTATTTCTCTAGTTTAATCTAAACTAAGAATCACCTCATTTGGATAACTAGGGAAAAATTTATAGCTAAAACACTGAAGCATACTCAGTGAACATGTTTTAGCTACATTTTTCAGCTTTTAACTTCCAACATTTCACATATAAGAGTTCTAACTTCTAAGAAAAGTTTGGGGTCCAACAACATTCACTTTGAACGACTGTCAAATCCTAGCAGTTACCCATTCTGTAACCTCATATGCTAAAGAAAATAATAGAAAACTTCAAGTATGAAATATTTTAAAGAAGTTGCATATTAATATACCCTTCATATATATTGAGTAGGTTTGAAGAAGATTATCTCCAAAAAAATAAACTTGAGGATTATGCTATGGTTCCTTTCAATAACTTGCATGACCAATTACCTGTAAAGATAAAGGATCTTGGGAGTTTTATAATTCCATGCCATTTGAGTGCTTAAAATGTTATCAATTGTTTATGTTTGCTAATGTTAATCTAATGACTTTATCTCTTTTTAAGGAGCGTAGAATAGGTGAACTGAAGCCTACTATAGTGTCACTCTAACCTGTATTGGTTTATAAAGTAGCTAACTAGGGTAATGGAAGATGTACTTGCTAAAGTAGAAAATTTCATCTTTCCTACCAATCAGAGCACAATAGAAAAGCAGTTGGTCCTAGAAAATCTTAATTTAATGCTTTTAATTATGTTGCCCTCCTACATTCTTTTGTCTTTAAATTTTAAGTGGTTGTTCTATTAAAGGAAAATTTAACATGTGAAACTTGCAACTGTAGTTTGATTACTAAAAATTAGAAATAAAATATTCATTTTAAAGAAACAAAATGTTAACTTTTTAAGGTGACTTATTGATTAATTTCCAGCATTATTGGTGCATAAGTCTAACATGTAGTCCTTTATTTCAATTGAGGGTTTTATTAAGGGAAGAAACATTGTTAGGGAAAAAGAAAAAAGAAAAAATCAAGTAAGAAGGAAATGAAATGTGATCATATAGAGAAATAATCCTTTTTAGAGTTACTCTTACATCCTTGTGTATATATACAAACCATATGGATGTATAGTCATTGCCTATAATCCAAATAGAATAAAGGTCTCAAACATTTTGTCCATGGATTAAATTATTCATATCTCAATAAACTTGCTTCAGGAGAGGACTAAGTTTTTTTCTACTTCTTTTATAAGTCCAATCAAAAAAAAATTGGAGGAATTAAAAAAATGGAAATTGGAACATAAGAAAAAGTGTAGATGGGTTTTGGCCACTGATGACTGATCGGATGAATTTCTACAAAGCAAAACAATCCTTAGTAGCCCTCTCTTCTTATATCAATCTCCAAATATCATTCTGAACTTAACCAAAAGTTAGTATAGGAAAGCTCCCCTTCACTTGATTTAATATCTTAGAACATTTGTTTGTTTTGTTTGTAGGTTGTGTTTTGTGTTGAAGAGCGTCCATAATAGTTCGACATCCTCATTTTTTGTAGATTATGGTTGTCCGTCCATCCAGGTAAGTCATCCAACTAATGTCTCCAATATGTTTTGCTTTACTAGTGGGAGTATTTGTGGTATAAGGGTGTATTTTTTTAATTACAAATGATGTATTGTTTTTATGTTGTTGTTTGCAATACTCTGACTATCATTGATGATAACAAGTTCTGATTTAACATTCTAGTAGTAACTTAAATCTAAAACACTCTAATTACTAGTAACTTCAAGTTAATGTAACAATTGAATTGAATAAAGATTGCATTTAATATGGGTATTTTTGAAACATTGAGGCATAATAAGCCATTAGGTAGGTATATAGGCTAGAAACCAGTGATGCAGCTCCCATGAGGCTTATAGGTGAAAAACTCCAGCAAGAACATATTTCTCGATTCACAGCTGTATACAACGCCACGTACCTTAGGCTTTCTTACTTTCGAACTTTGTCAACAAACTTCAATCCTATAGACTCTAATTACTAGTAACTTAAAGTTAATGTAACAATTGAATTGAATAAGGATTTCATTTAATATGGATATTTTTGAAACATTAAGGCATAATAAATGATTAGGTAGTTATATAGGTTGGAAACTAGTGATACAGCTCCCATGAGGCTTATA
This sequence comes from Erythroxylum guanchezii, assembly GCA_025629825.1. Lineage (NCBI taxonomy): Eukaryota > Viridiplantae > Streptophyta > Magnoliopsida > Malpighiales > Erythroxylaceae > Erythroxylum > Erythroxylum guanchezii. Next base: position 4,757 of record JAOTAX010009580.1, read on the forward strand.
GGTGAAAAATTCTACGAGCTTAGGAGCCACAGTGAGAACATGTTTCTCGATTCATAGATATAAACAACGCCATGTACCTTAATTAATAAAACTTGGTAAGTTCTTAGAAGAGTTATATATATATAAGGATAGTAGGAAATGCCACTAACTTTCATATGTTTCTTGTCACCTTTTACCATTCTGAATTAGTTGGTTGATGGAATTATTATGAATATGTTAAGCATCATATGCTGTGCTAGGCTTGAATTTCTCACTTTCACTTCAATGTTTCCTTTCAACATTCTAACTAAGTCTCTTCTTTTCCTGCAGTTGGTTTTTTCGATTTGGCATAATGACATTTGATGAAGTAACTTTAAGGTTTCACCATGCAGGATGTTTTCTTAAGGTGGGTGATAATGTTATATATGAGGGTGGTTTTGTGGATGAGATTGAATTTGATCCTGACTTATTGAGCTATTTTGAACTGGTTGATTTATGTAAGAGAAGTGGGTATAACAATGTGAAAAAAAATATTTTATCTTATGCCTAGTTTTGAACTATGTAATGGTTTAAGGGTTGTACAAGATGATGCTAGTGTGTTAGATATGGTTAATCAGAAGATGGGTACTAGTGGTATTGATATTTAATTGAACTTGGTGTGGATACCCCTGTTGAAGTGATTGAGGATTAATGGAATGTGGTTAATTAGGGTAATGTAGTTGAATATAATGGTGAGGATATTAATAAGGAAGGGTTTGGTGGTAATATAGGTAATTTAGACAATGTGTCAAATGTGGAGGATGAAAATGATGCAGATATGGAGAATGAAGATGATACAAATATGGAGGTTGAAGAGGATGATGAGGATTTAGAGCAAGGAGATGAACGTAATGGTCCAAATAAAGATTTTGAAAAGGATTTAGAGCAAGTAGATGAAGGTAATGGTCCGGATGAAGATGTTAAAGAGGATTTAGAGTAAGGAGATGAAGGTAATGGTCCAGATGAAGATGTTGAAGAAGATTTAGAGCAAGGAGATGAAGATAATGGTCTTGATGAAGATGTTGAAGAGGATTTAGAGTAAGGAGATGAAGGTAATGGTCCTAATGAAGATTATGAAGATAATGGACAACATGAAGCTAATGCAGGTGAAGCAGATGATGAAGATGAGGTAGTTTTGTCTTAATATTATGACAGTGATGAATATGGACAACTTGTTAGTAATGTAGATGATATGGTGGATGATGCTACTAAGAGGAAAAGGAAATACCCTGTTTATAATGAAAATGCAACTGAGCCTTACAGTGAAGTAGGGATGATTTTTCTTAATCATTTGCAATTTAAACGTGCAGTGACTTTGTTGTCCATCAAAACAAAGAGGGCTGTCATGTTTATCAAAAATAAGCCCAACTTTGTCTAAGGTAAATGTAGGACAGAGAACTACCTTTGGTATATATATGGAGCATTTGATAGGAAGTTGCAGTCGTTTCAAGTTAGGAAATTTAGGAACAATCATGGTTGTAATAGGGTATATATAAATCCTAGGATGAACAACAACATTTTTCTGACTTATTGAACGATAAACTCAAAAGGGAGTCATTTTTTAAGTATGATGATATCAAATTTTACGTTAAGGATTGTTTAGGTGTTGAAGTGTCTATGAGTATGGTGAGAAGAGCAAAGAATAAAATAGTAGACAGTGTTGTGACTAACATTGAAAAGGAGTTTGGGAAGCTTTGGTCTTATGCTGAAGTGAATAGGCAGACCAACCCAAGAAGCACTGTTACATTGACAGTATCTCGACCAATTCCAACATCTCCACCTATATTTGAAAGAATGTACATATGTTTAGAAGTTATTAAACATGGGTTTAGGCATGAATGTAAGCGTTTTCTTAGCCTAGATGGATGATGGATGAAAACCAAAACTAAGGGTGAACTTTTATGTGCTGTGGGTGGAAACAATCAAATGTTTCATATTGCTTAGGCTATGGTTGAAGTTGAGTCAACAGTCACATAGAAGTGGTTCATTGAAAGGATGAAAGAAGATTTACATCACTTGGACTCTAGAATTGGTTGGACTATAATGACTGACCAACAAAAGGTAAAAGTTTCACATTAATCTTGTTTTCACTTTCATTGAGAGTGTAACTGTTATGAAATAGGTAGAGTTGCGTCCACGTGACTATTCAAATAGTTGTGTTTTCCCTTGTAGGGACTTGATAGAGTCATTACTGATTTGTGTTCAGATGCTAAGCACAGGTTTTGTGCTAGATATGTTATGTGAATTGACATGAAAGAGGACATAAAGGGGAAGAGATGAAGGAGAAATTTTGGAAAATTGCAAAATCCTTCACAGTAAGGGAATATGAAGAAAATTTGGATAAGCTCAGAGCCAAGAAGCAAAGGGCAGCAGAAGATATTGAGGGTTATGCATCAGTTCAGTAATGGTATTGAGCTTTCCAGAGGGAAGATTCTATGAATGAGTTGGATGACAATAACTTATGTGAGGCCTTCAATAAGACTCTGGTTGATGCAAGGAAAATGTCAGTTTTAAGGTTGTTTGAGCATATTAGAAGAGAATTGATGAAAAGAGTTGTGAGAAAAAAGAAAGAGGCTGCCAAGTGGAAAGGTAATTTAGGGCCAAGAATATTGGAAGCAATTGAGAAGAGTGTCATGAGTGCTCAACATTGTTCGGTGCATCATAATGGAGACAGAGGGTATGAGATTGATCATGGACACAACAGATATGTGGTGAGGCTTCAGAACAAAATATGTTCTTGTAGGAGATATACTGTCTCTTGCATTCCTTGTGCATATGTCATATGTGCTATTAGAGACAGTGGAGTTAATATTAAAGCGTACACTTCTAGTTGGTTATGGAAGACTGAATATATCAAAGCATATGGGAAGGCAATTCAACCGATGCCTGGTATAAAGGACTGGCCCATTAGCAATGAAGAAACTATTAGGTCACCACAATTCAAACAAGGGCTTACTAGGCCCAAAACAGCTAGGAAAAAGGGGATTGATGAGCCTCAAAAGAATACAAAAGTAAACAAAAAGCAAAATGTTGACTAGGTGTCTAAAAAGGGCATGATCATTACATATAGCCACTGCCATGTAGAAGGACACAAAAAAAGAGGCTGTTGTTGGAAGGGTCGAGAGGTAATTTCTAAGTTGTTTAGTCTTTTTATGGTACAACTAAGATTCTTTTCCATATTAGTGGTAATCTTCTAGGTTTTTACGTTCTGTTAGCACTGTTATCAATGGCAGGTTCTAGCCCAATTTCAAAATCCGAACCCAGACCAGTAAAATGATTTCCATATGGAGCAAAACACAATAAACTCATAGTCAACCCCCGAAAACATATCCACAGTTGAAACCAACACTGAAAACCAAGTAAGTGCCTCTAAATCTACATCCAACACTAACAAGGGTAAGAAAGCTAAAACAAGACCAAAAGCCTCTACTTCTAGCTCTACCTCGTCCTTTGCTACTATGTCTATATCTGCTAGTGCCACAACTGCTTTAGGTACTGCCAACACCTCAAATACTGCTCATATATGTGGAAGTGCAAATGCAACAACCTCAGTTGTTCTCCCAATACCTTGAGGTGCTTCAGAAACAACAAATATATGTACATCTTCAAAGGCCACCATTAAAAACCAAACCAAAGGGAGAAGAGGGCCTGGTGAAGGTGTTGCAGATGATGGAAATAGATTGAGGATGTTTAGTGTTGGCAGATGTAGTTCAAATTCTCAAGCAAAAATTACAGGAAAAAGGCATGTCACATATTCTTCTCTTCAACAAGAAGTAAATAGGAAGATTAAGAAACGGATGGAAGGGATGGGGGTATACATAAATGAAACCACAGGGTTGCAGATGCTAAGTGTAAGTGTTAAATATTTGCATTCTTACTAAATATTAATTAATTCATACAGCTTAACAAACATTTGCATTTTATCTACAGCCTGGAAGAAGAAGTCAAAGACTACTAAACCTTGGTCAGAAATCAATAAAGAGGAAGGAAGTTTTTACTGCGCATATGAATCCAAGCCAACAAAGTCAAACTTCATCTTCAAAGGGAAAAGACAAAATGTAAACTTAACATTTAATTGTTAGTGAACTGAACAATTTTGTGATATTTGTGAACTGAACAACAATAGATTGTAAGGATCTTGTTGGGATTAATGTTATTAAGCAATGAATGCATTGGCTACCAATTTCAATTTGAATTGCATTGCTTGTACGTTTTTTGTTGAACTTCATGAATGGGTTGCCGAGGGTGATGGAAGCTTTGTTGGAATTGTCAAATTCTATGCAATGTTTTGTATTTTCAAGGAAAGCTTAAAGTCTATGGATGGAAAGAGAAGATCAACTTTTTATAGTAAAGTGCTGGTTTCCTTTATTTTCCATTTAGTGTGAATTGCATTTCTTTTAGGTTTTTTCATTTTCGTTGAAGCTCATGAATGGTAGAACATGTACATTGTTAATACAAAGAATTGGAATTATAGGTCTATTAAATATCTTTGTCTCCTCATCAATAATTTGACGACTTATAAAATAAATTAACAGTTGTGATAATCATTGGAGGTAAAGTACAGATGACATTTTTTAGAGTAGTCAATTGCTGCCTCTTTTAACTCCTTTTGACTACTAACCAATACTCCATCTCCATTGATTAAAGATTCTTTTTGGTCACTAATCTTCCTTACTAAATGTTGTAACATAAAACATCTTTAAGATAGTACATCAAACATCAAACCTGTTTAGGCTAGAACATCACATTAGTAATACAGCAGATGTTGAAACATCTAATACTTTGCACTTTCCAACATCAGATGTTGAAACATCTAATACTTTGAACTTTCCAACATCAGGCTAGGTGAAGAACATTTACACATTGTTCTAGTACATCAAACCATTTCTAGGTAAGGCTTTAAAGGTACAACTATTGCCTTTTTTGCCTTCATTATTTAGACTAACAAACATAAGCAAAACTACTAAACACAAGCTTAAACAAGCAAACCATATCCAACACTTTGCTGAATGTATTTTATAACTAGTCCTCGTGGCAACTAACTCATTCTTCAACTTCAAATTTTCTGCAATCCTTTTAGCTTAACAAACATCTACTACATTCTCTCTTAACTCTGTCACTTTAGTCTTCAATAGATTATTTTGACGATAAAACATCTTCTCTCTGTTTTTCAACTCTAAAATAATCTGTCTTGCTCTTAGACAAAATCTTTGATCATGTCATTCATGAAATCCACAAACATTTTCACTCTACCATCAAAGAAAAAATAGCAATTCGTTAATGAAATATATGAACATATTTAACTAAAACAACATAAAAATGTTCAAAAATTACCGGAAAGAGTAGACATCCATAAAACCTTCTTCCTGGATTTTCATCAGTCCATGAAGTCCATCTAGGTGCTTTCAAGTTACAGTAACAACATTTAGCCTCTCTGTCATAGTCCCATTCAACTAGGTAAGTTGAAGAAATAAGCTTGTATGATCTCAAATCAAGCTTAGAACGTGTCCCTCTACTGCCAAAGTTGAAATTTCCAAACCAACACGAAATCACAACCAAGAAAACAACAAACTGAGTCCTCTAATCAACCTCATTACCTTAAAGAACTACTATTTGAGCTCATTCTCAAGTATTACAGCACAATGTTGTAATGTTGATTATGCACCCACTGACAACTAAATGATGTTTACATAATTGAATTGGTTTGCTCCTAATAATATGCATCTCTTCCATAAATGTCATACTTTATCTTTAACCCAGTGGATAGAGATAAACAAAACATGGATAACCACTAACGAAGCTAAACTAAGTGACACAAATGATATCCTACGTACAATGTCAAGTACATGGGAAGAGAAAAATTAATCATATCTTATATGCAAATGTATAATAGAATTGTACATGAAAAACAATTATCATCTACACGTTATTCAACCCAATAATCAAACCCATTTAAAGAAGATAAAATAATTTACGTAAATGTAACATTGTTAGGGCAAAGGAATAAAGTGAATATTAAAACATCATAATTTATATACAAAAATTAGAAGGAAGCATGATTCATTACCTACTTCGGTCTTCAATCACAACACATGTATGTTTCAAATCTCCAAAAACCTTACTGCTCATTCACCTCTAACGTTAAAAGAGGGATCTCATACTCACACTACCAAGAAGGCACAATCGAGATTGGAGTGAAGGCACATGCATTAAGTGATGATACGTCCAGGGATTGGAGTGAAGGCACAACTGAGAGAAGAAAAAGAGGGTGAAAACATAAGTTCATAAAAATCGTTGATATAAGGTTGAAGAGTATTTCATTTAAGTCCAAATTTAAATGAAATTAATAATTTTTTTCTTAAATTCCACTTGGGCTAGACAATAAATTAGGTCTATTAACATGGCATCTAAACACTAATTGACCTGCATATAACGACACGTGTAAATACGTCCCAATTTTCATCCAAAAAAGTCTTTAATTGACCATACTCGTGAAATTTTAGCCCTTTATTGAGCAGGTTTCACGTTTAAGTCCCAAACTGAGCAAACTCGAAAAGGTTAAGCCCCAATTTGGGCTTTTAGCCTATTTTCACGATCTTGGTATAAGTTGTCGATAATTACCATGAATAGAAAGGGTATTGTTCATCTTAGGTTTACTTGTTTGAGGGATTGTCTTACTTCTCAAAATATGGCTCTTGATTTCTCAATATATGGTTTCCTTGAGAGTGGAATCCATACTTTATTTGCTTGTCAATTAGCTAAAGAAGATTCTTTCTAGCATTTTATCTACTGAATGTTTCTTGGAGATGAGTATTGTTTATATTCTTCTAGATTTTAATTTGCTCTTTAAGGCCAAACTAAATAGGACTTTGTATATTTTTTTTCAACATAGATTTTCATTGTAAAGCCCACAAAATCTAACCTAACCCATAAAAATGAAAACGAAGGAGCATATATAGAGAGAGAGAGGACAATAGGTAATTTTGAACAAAACCAACAAAAATAGCTTCCTTATGTTCTTCTTCTCTATATTTCTAACTGGTGAATGTATACAAACATTATCTTTCTCCTGCATGTAAAGCTTTTCTCATATATTTCCTTATTTTATTTATATTTTAATAGTTAAAAAAAGAAATTATAGAAATTAACAACTCAAAAATCTATTAGAAAGACATACAACTTCATATAGGTAAGATTTTCAACTAAAATGTATTCCTTTAATTAGTGATTTTCAATCATCCTAAACTAGTTTCTAGTTGGAATTATTTTATGATTGTTTGTGATAACAATTTTATTAAAATTGAAAAAAAAAACAAATTGGAGAAAAGGTGGTTGAAAATGGAGAAAAAGAGGAGTTAGGAGAAGAGAAGAGGACAAATAAGAGAATTTTTTAAAATTTTAAGATATGTTAAAAGGCAAAATGGGAAATGTAAAAATTTAAGAGAAATTAAAATTTAATTCCTAGAAGGGTATTTTGTAATAATAAAAAAATGTGAGGGTAAAATAGGACTTTTGAATAGTTAAAAGTATTTTAGTAATTATGGTGGTTAAATAAAGTAAGGATATTTTAATAATTAAGAATAAAGTAGTAAAAAGTGGGTAATTTTGAATTATTAAGTGTAATTGAGTTTGAAATATTTTTTTAAATAAAGTCTAATAGAATTTTGTAAATGTCCAGGTTTGGAGAACAGATTACGGAGTAGATTAGATTAATAAAATAGTTGAGTTCAAAAATCAAGTAGGGATAACATCAAACTGTATTCTATAATAGTGTATGGTTTATAAATTTATGAATTTTGTTATTAATAAATTATTTTATGGTGAATCATGTTTTGAATTAGTAATTGATTAAAGTAATGATTAATAATTAAATATGTGAATTTCTAATATATATGAATTTTGTAATAATTTTATTTATTAAATAAGTATTGGACAAGGTACAAAAAAATTAGTGTTTATAAATGGTTACATGTTGTGATGTGTAACGACTGTTAATTCGAGGAAAATATGTGATACGGAAACCCCAAGAAAACAAGGTTCTTGAAACCCCCTAATCCTATTGAATCAAAACCCCAATCTTTCTATTC
>JAOTAX010009706.1:0-12850 GCA_025629825.1 Erythroxylum guanchezii
GACATGAGGATATATTTTATGCTACAGTTGTCCTAAGGGATATACAGAAAAATCAATACAAAATATTCCCTTATCCTGTATCACTTTTCTCTCTGCTCTCATCATCTTCTTCTTCTATTCTTCCCGGTTAATCCCTTTTTCCTGCCCATTCTGTGCTAATCATTCGGCTGGTACATTACAAGCTCCTTCTCCCTTAATATCTGCAGCACTATCCTGAGATGTTCCTCATGTTCCCCTTCACTTTTGGAACAAACCAGAATGTCATCGATAAACACTATGACAAACTTATCCAGATACTCCTTGAAGATCCTATTCATAAGATCCATAAATGTAGCAGAAGCATTGGTCAGTCCGAATGGCATGACTACGAACTCGTAATGCCCATAACGAGTCTTAAAGGATGTCTTGCTTACATCAGACTCCTTGATTTTGAGTTGATGATAGCCTGACCTGAGATCAATTTTGGAAAAGAACCTTGCTCACTGCAACTGGTCAAATAGATCATCAATCTGAGGCAGAGGGTACCTGTTCTTAACAGTCACCTTGTTGAGTCTCCGATAATCAATGCATATGCATCATGTCCCATCCTTCTTCTTAACAAACAAAATCGACGCTCTCCATGGTGACAAACTCGACCGTACATACCCCTTCTCTAACAGTTCCTCCAACTGTTCCTTAAGTTCCTTCAATTCTGTTGGAGCCATTCTATACGGTGGTATAGAAATGGGTGCGGTTCTATGAATCAAGTCAATGGCAAGCTCGATTTTTCTCACTGGTGGCAAACCAGGTAAGTCATTTGGGAATACATCTGGAAACTCCCTCACTAATGGAAAATCCTCTAACCTCCCTTCATTTACCTCAGTGTCCACAACATGCGCCAAGAAGGCTTCACACCCTTTTCCCATTATTCTGTCAACTAGTAAAGTCGAAATAAGTCTTAGCGATGGTATTTTCCTGTCTTCTCTAAAAATCACCTTCTCACTATTGCCAAAGTCAAACTCTACCTCCTTGAGGCTACAATCTAACTTCGCATGATACTTCTCCATGGCATTCGTTCCAAGTATGACATCTAAGCCTCTTAGGCTTAGAGGTAGTAAGTCTACTACCAATCTAGCACCGTCAATGAAGAGTTCACAGTCTCTATATACTTGACTTATTATCACCTTTCTCCCTAAAGGAGTGCTAATAATTAAGGGACTATTTAAAGGCAATGAATTCACAGCATGCAAAGTTATACTTGCAAAAACAAATGAATGCGTAGAGCTAGTATCAATCAACACATAAACTGCAGAATTGAATAACTGAGCCATACTCGTGATCACTTCAGGAGCGGCTGTAGCTTCCTCTCTAGTCATGGCAAATACCCTAGCTTATGCCTGACCCCTTGGCCTCCCTAGAGGATTAGCCTTCCTTGCAGCACCAGAACGGCCCATTTCTGTGACTGACCTGAGTCCCACTATTTCTGCTCTTCTTGGGGCTTGCAACTGCGACCCCCTCTTACCTCACTACCTGGGGATAGTCCCTAATCATGTGTCCCTTCTCTCCACATCGAAAGCATGCTCTAAGTAACTTGAAGCACTCTTCTTTATGAAGTTTCCCACAATGCTCACATTGGGGATTCATGTATCTGCTTCTTCTCATCCTTCTCGTGCCTCCCACACTTAAGGCTTGCCTTGAAACTGACCTTGCCTACTTGTTCCTAGCAGGACCACTACTTCCCACTTCACTCTGCGTATGATAAGTCCTTGTACTCCTCTCAAGAGTTGGAGCACTTATTCCCTTCTTTGAAGACTGCTCTCGGCTCTTCCTCTTCTTGTTCACTTCATACTTTATATTCTCCAGTTTTTCAGCCTGGAGTGCAGCATCTACCAGTTGTTGGTAGTTATAGAAATTGTGGATCAGCACCTTCTCCTTAATCCCTAGATGAAGTCTCCCCTCACACTTGCGGCACTTATCCTCATTCGCCACCATGATAGTCGCATACCGTGACAGCTGAGTGAACTTCAGCTCGTACTCACTCACGCTCATTTCCCTCTATGTGAGATTTAGGAATTCCCTGGCCTTCTCTTGGATATAGACTCTCGAGAAGTACTTCCTCCTGAAAGCTTCCAAAAAGTTCTTCCATGTCAGCACCGGAGGCATAGCCTAACTGTGGGGCATCAATTCCCACCAATGAAGTCCATCTCCTTGCAGCAAGCTAAATACATAATCCAGCTTTTCTTCATCGGAACACTTCATCTGAACCAGGACTCTCTCCATGTTGGACCTCGGAAAATTTTTCTTTAAGTAAGCATGATTTCAAAATAATTTTGGAGTTTAGATAGATTTAATTTTGGAACTATAATGGTGCCAAAGTTAGTAGGATTTGTTGAATGGATAAATGAAAGTAAAGTGTTGATGTAATAAGGTTGTAATAAGGACATTTTTGGGAGATCACTTGAGCATAAGCTTATAAGGAAGGGTAAGATGGACTTTTTGGGCTTATTAAGGGTAGAAATAGAAAAAAGATGTGTTGTTTTGCTTATTAAGAGGTGAAAAACATGATTTGAAGAGGGAGAAGAGTGAGAAAACAAAAGTTAGAGAGAGAAGAGAAAGCTTTCGGTAGAAGAAGGAAAGAAGAGAGATTAACTTGTTAAGGTGGGTTAACTATCTTTTCTTTTACTCTACTAAAGGAAAGGGTTTGTGTTGGAAGAAGATGGATTTTGGGAACCCAATTGATGTTAGGGTTTCTAAGTTAGGTCTAGGGCTTTCTAACCTAGATGGGTGATGGGTAGGTTAGATTTGAGTTCAATCTTTTTGCATCTGTTGAAATAGTAGGACTCTCCTGTTAAGTTATAAATTTGTTTGGAATGTTGTTTGATTGGAACCTTGGTTATTGTAGGGGACCAAGGAAAGCCTACCCAAGATCAAAGGGAAAGGCAAGCTTGACTTAGTTTTCGTAGGCTAACTATATAGGTAATATGTTTATAGTTTTGTGTGATTGGGTAGATTCTTGCCTATGTGTAAACATGTGTTAAATATTATGCATTAAAAAGATGCATGACATGTTGCTTGATTATGTGATTAATTGTTTGAAAATGATTTGTTGAAAATTCATAATGATATTTGATTTTGGTCATACAATGAAAGAAGCAAGATTTTTGATATGATTTTGATATCATTTTGATAAAATGATTCTGAGCATGATTATGTGCTTATGTTTGGGCGAGAGTGGAACCATTCTATTCGTCACGTGCATGTCGACAAGAACCTTCTCCCGGCAACCCGCTTGTGGCATATGAGCTCCGAAATGGACTCATTCTATTCATGGGGTAAACTTCGGTTTCCTCATTCTGTTTCATGGAACCCTCAAGCCGTTTTTTGTGCATTGCAGCTTTAAATGATCAAGCATAAAGCATATTGAGTGTTATGTGATTGAGCAAAATTTGATGAATGTTTAAATTGCTTGAATAAAGTATGAATGCTATATATATATATATACACACACACATACATATGCTTGACTTTGGTCAATTGCCATGGCTATAAATATGTTAGCCACTAAGCTGTGTAGCTCACCCTACCACTTCCTTCTCAGGTGTATATCGAGAAAATCAATGATCCTTGCAAGGCAATCGGATACTCCAAGCTAGCTAGGCGTCTTTTTATTAAGTTAGTAGCATTTGGATAGCTTTATAAGCATATCAAACATTGAGCATCCATATGTATTTGTATTGAACTTTTGATGAGTGTGTTGATTTGTAATTAAAGCTGAATTCAATTTGTGTTTAGTGTTGTAAATGAAATATGATTTCTTCTACTTATGAACTCTTTTTCCAAGTATTATTTTGCATTCCATATTTTGGGCCTGTTATAAGGGTAGAATTTGAGTTCAAGCTCTTGGAGAAAAATCTAGAATAATCTAAGTTGGATAAGACAAATCAACTCCGCTTCGTCTTAGTTTTGGTATCTAAGACGCTTCGTCTTAGTTTGACTTCTATCGTCTTAGTTTGACAGGGTTTGCTTCGTCTTAGTTTTGGTACCTAAGACACTTTGTCTTAGTTATGTGTCTTAGTTTGACTTTTATTGTCTTAGTTTAATTAGGTTTGCTTCGTCTTAGTTTTGCATCTTAGTTTGACCTCTATCGTCTTAGTTTGACCGGGTCGGCTTTGTCTTAGTTTTGCGTCTTAGTATGATGTCAGCATTGTCTTAGTATGACGTTAGCACCGTCTTAGTCTTCTTTCATCTTAGTTTTGGTACTTAAGATGCTTCCTCTTAGTTTTGCGTCTTAGTATGATATCAGCATCGTCTTAGTATGACGTCAACACTGTCTTAGTTTTCTTTCGTCTTAGTTTGACTTTTGTTGCGTTTTAGTTTGACATCTGTTTCGTCTTAGTTTTTCCTTCATCTTAGCTTTGTTTCGTCTTAGTTTTTCGCTTCGTCTTAAAATGTTCCGTCTTAGTTTTTCCTTCTTCTTAGACTGTTTCATCTTATAAATTTTGCTTCGTCTGAGTTTTTATGCACTGTTCATCTTATACCTTCTGCTCCATTCTTGATTCTTTTAGAGGCCAAATCTCACTACGAGATCTTCATGAAAGTTGTAGATTTAGAAGTTTTCTTTCAAACCGTCTAAAAACAAAGTTATTCTGATATGAGTAGAGCCACGAACATGTTAGATCCATTTGACCAAAACTTTCTCGTCCGACCTTCGATCCAGACGATTCTTAAAGGATTGGATTCCTGCCTTGTTTATCTACCTTTCCATAGGAATTTTTTAGCCTCTGGTGTTGAGTTAATTTGATTAGGAAGGGTTCGTTGAGATATCCCTACCATGAAACCTGTTCACGCTTTTTGGCTCCAGTTTGATTGTTGGGCGTTAGAAACGGGGCCCAACATTTAGTCCTCTTCAACCATGCTTCTACCTCTTCAGGGTTGGTAGTCCCATTGAAGTCAACAGCCTCATATTTGCGAAGTTTATCATACTGCCCACTCCTCTCCACTGGAGCTGGCACTGGCACTCGTGACCTTTGGCCCATGGCATAAGTGAAAGCCTAGGTAAAGGCCTGAAAGAACTGCGGGTCCATAGATGGAAGAGGAGGAGGAGGCGATGGCACTTCATATTGCACACTAGGTGCCTCGGAATCAGGAGCAGGGTATGTCCCAGCATCTTGCGGGACTTAAGATTCATCCGTTCTCCCTTGGCGAGAGCTAGATCGAGTCACAACTCCTCGAGTTCTCTTTCGAGGCGACATTATCACTCCTTCAATATAAAACCATTGAAAATCTTTAGTTCAAGCAAATCAATTTCAAATCATGTAAAACAATTCAAAACAATGCAATTTGTTCATTTTAAAAAAAATAATGCATGCTCATTTGGTAAATGAAAACTACCCATTCCAAGCCTAGGGTACTTCTAAACCTAGTCCCAAACATGGACTAAAACCTAGTCGCTTTAATACCATAATATGTTGGACCTCGTTTCCGAAGCCCAAGATTCGGAGTCATAAACCTTGTGCTCATTACCCTATAGGGTCATCATTCCACAAGTGTGGAGTGCCCACACTAGTTAATCACTAAAATTACAACTTGACTTCTTCAAAGAAATTGTAGCTCTAAGTCTTTAGTTTGTTTTGAAGCAAGAATCATCTTAATCGGACCTCTATAGATCAAGAAATGCTTAAAAAGCCTAAGTGTGTTCATATCCCAAACACGCTCTCCCAACTGACCCCTCACTTTCTCTTCATCAAACCTTTTAAAATCAACTCCAAAAGATACAAATTTTTATGGAGAAATAGAGACATGTGTTAGGAATCTACTGGTTCAATAATAACTTCATTTGGAGGTCAGATGTTAAGTCATTTAAATTGCATATATTTTGGATGTAATTAGTGTTAAGGTGTTGAAATTATTATCCGAATTTGATGGAATTGCTTTATAATTGTTTACAGATGGTTTTCAACACCTTAGGGACGAAATAGGATCAAAAAGATGCAAAAGAAGGAAAGAAATCTGAAATTCCCAATTTGACAGAAATTCAGAGACTAAGCGTGGGCATGCCTAAGGACGGAATCTGGAGTCTGCAGATAAAATTCCAGAAATTGATTCCAAGTAAAACACAATCTTTAAAGATCCTCTTGCCATCTTTCCAAGAAGTCACCTACTGAAATTAGAAGTGCACCTTATCTGGACAAAATCAAGACAAGATAAGGAGGAGATTAACATCAAATAGGGGACTTGGATGATTGCCGTGGGGATATATAGACATACTAGGTTTAGAAGGGGGATCATCGTACGTTTTAGCTACCTTTAGCTGCCGCACCTTTCTTGTTTTCTTGCTTTTACATTCTGCACAATTCCAAGTAGTGTTTTCGTTTATTTCAAAAAAGACCAGGGATGGAGACATATTGTTTTGTTATTTCTTTTTCTTTCAATTCAATTATGAGTAGCTAATTTTCTTATCTTGGTTGAGGGATCCATGTTATATGTTATTATGGTGAGATATTTCGGATACTTTTCATGTTGTAATGAACATTGGATATCTTCAGATCTGTCTTTTCAATTGAATTCGTTGGTTTCTAGGTGCGCAACTAGAGATTAATTGGTTCAATCGTTAGGTTAACGGAATATGACGTTCAATTTCGGTAACCATAAGTAGCAATTAGGATTAACCTCTCTACGTTAGAGTTGGAAAATTCTAAGAAGATATTCGCTTGATTGATTGCATGTCGTACATGTCTTTCACTTGCTCATTGGTTCTTGATTCTTAATGCTATTATTCAATTATACCTATGATCTTATCTAGGTTATTGTTTAATAAGATTGCTAGGATACTTGTTTCTAGTTATTACACTTAAGAGAAATTTTCCCCAACGAATGTTTATTAATAATTGCAATTTTATGTCGAGGATCTATAATAGCATGGTAATATCGATGACCCGAAACCAAGGTATTTTTCTTATTGAATTTTCAGATTTAATTATTGTTTCAATTTGTGATTTTTCCCTTTGATTTTTATTATTATTGTCGTGAGTGAACAAACCCCCTTTTTTATTTTCGTTATTTTTGCCGTTTGAATTCGTAATTCCATAATCGTAAAATTCCTCGTGTGAACGATATCCGCTTACTGCTACTACATTAATTTGTTTTAACGAAAGTGATTTCTTTTATATTTGGTTGCAGGTGACAGCATCACCAAATTTTGGCGCCGTTGTCGGGGAGTTTTGACGGTTTATGTACGTTACGCGTTCAAACCAATCAGATAACTTACAATATAATCTTGAGATTGAAAAGACAATGAAAAGACTGCTGAAATAGGCCAAACAACAAAAAAATGCAGAAGATGGATAGGATAGTTGCCAACCGCACTCTTCGCGAACTTGCCACGCCAACTGACGAGCAACAACCCCACTACATCAATTTTCCAAATTTAGGTGATAATAATACTTTTGAATTAAAATCTGGACCAATTCACTTATTGCCTATTTTCAGGGGTTTACCAGGAGAAGATCCATACAAGCACTTGAAGGAATTTGATGTAGTTTGCACGGGTATGAAGCCGACTAATGTGACAGAAGAGCAGATTAAGCTGAGAGCTTTTCTGTTTTCTCTTAAAGATGATGTGCAAGATTGGTTATATTATTTAGCCGGAGAGAACATACAGACATGGGCTGAGATGAAGAGGCTTTTCTTTGAAAAATATTTTCCAACATCGAGAGCAGCCAATATTCGGAAAGAGATTTGCAGAATTCGTCAACATACAGGAGAAACACTCTACGAATGTTGCGAAAGATTTAAGAAATTATGCGCTAGCTATCCACACCACCAGATAACTGAACAATTATTAATTTAATATTTTTACGAAGGACTTTTGCTTTCTGACATGAGCATGATCCACGCTGCAAGCGGTGGTGCCTTAATCGATAAAATGCTAGCGGCCGCAAGAGAGTTGATCACAAATATGGCTTCTAACGCGCAACAATTTGGAATCCGTACAGGGGCATGGGCAAAAGGGCATGAATGAAGTTAGCGCAACCTCGTTGGAAAAGAGATTGGATGACCTCACTTCTTTGATGTGACAATTAGCAGTGACGAGAAAAGAAGAAGCTAAGGTATGTAATATATGCTCAATGTTAGGACATTCTACTGATTCATGCCCGATTTTGCAGGAAGAGAATGCGGACAGGTGAATGCAGTGGGTGGATTTGTTGGGCCAAATTAAAGAAAATACGACCCATTCTCCAATACTTATAATCCGGGATGACGCGATCATTCGAACTTGCGATATGGGAATCCTCAAGGGCAACAAGCAGCCACGAATTTTCGGCCATATAGACAACCATACGTACCGTGTCAAAATCCAAATATGACGTCAACTGCTGAAGGTAAGCCTTCTTTGGAAGATATAGTGAATACTTTGACCACTAACACTTTGACGTTTCAGCATAATACGGAAGCAAGTATTCGGAATTTGGAAAATCAACATAGGAATTTTGAGAATCAGTTAAGTCAAATTGCAGTTGCTGTGAATCGACTAGAAGCACGAAATTTTGGTAATTTTTTAGCGCAACCGGAGGTAAATCCTAAACAAAGTGCAAAGGCTATCACATTGAGGAGTGGTAGAGAATTACCCGAAGCAATTTCAAAAAATTCCAAAAGAGAAATAGAGGAAGAAATCACGCACCCACATGAAGAGATGCAGAAAGTCATACAAAACAAGGTGCTTCCTCCTCCTTTCCTAGTCAATTAGCAAAAGCGAAGAAGGAAGAACAAGAAAAGGAAATCTTGGAGACTTTCCGAAAAGTCCAGGTAAATATTCCTCTACTTGATGCAATTAAACAGATTCCGCGACATGCTAAATATCTTAAGGAGCTTTGTACGAAAAAGAGAAAATTGAAATTCGATGAGAAAGTTCAATTAGGAGAAAACGTTTCAGCCATCTTACAAAAGAAAAAGCTTCCACCAAAATGCCAAGTTCCAGGTATGTTTACTATCCCGTGCCAAATTGGTAATTTGCGGATTGAAAGAGCTATGTTAGATCTAGGTGCATCCATAAATGTCATGCCATATGATGTGTATAAATCTTTGAATGTTGGACCCCTTAAAGAAACTAACATAGTAATTCAATTAGCGGATCGCTCAAATGGTTACCCACAAGGTGTGTTAGAAGACATATTGGATCAAGTAGGAAACATGCTTTTTCCAGCTGATTTTTATATTTTGCAGATGGGCACGGATGACACATCCTCCTCCACTCCAATTTTATTCGGAAGGCCGTTTTTGAAAACGACTAGAACCAAAATAGATGTTCATAATGGATCTTTAACTATGGAATTTGATGGTGACTTAATTAAATTCAATATTTATAATACCATGGAAATTCCAGATGATGAGCAATTTGTTGTCTCTGTAGATTTTGTTGATATTTGGATGCAGGACGATTGGATGTTAGAAGCCAAAGATGAAGTTGAATTACTGGGGATTGCGTCAATTGAGCATGGGTGTGAAGAATCTACGTCAATTGGAGGACAACAACATAATGCGTTAAATGGGCAAGAGATTGAGGAGTTTGCGTCATCTGGAGAATTAAGGGAACAATTGAATAACGCACCACATTGGCCAGAAAGGGAGCAAACAACGTTATCTAGTGAACATAATGAAGAAACACAGTCGTGGAATGGAAGTAAGGATTCGATAATGTTTGATAACAAAGTGGAAACGCTATTCCACCAAATAAAGGAAACCGAACCACCATCCCTTCAGCAGCTCACGCCCGTAGAAACTTCTAAGAGGATGGACAAGTTGTTGTCGTCGTTGACCAGCCCACCAACATTAGAATTAAAAAGCTTACCCAGTCATCTTAAATACATCTTTTTAGGTGAGAAATATACATTGCCTTTGATTATTTCTAATCAACTTTTGGATGTGCAGGAAAGCCAGCTTGTCAATGTTTTAAAGGAGAATAAAGAAGCTTTCGGATGGTCGATAATTGATTTGAAAGGAATTAGTCCCACCATATACATGCTCTGAATTTTGATGGAAGATGAGGCGAAAGAGGTGAGGCAACCACAACGCCGTCTAAACCCACCTATGATGGACGTGGTGAAAAAGGAGATTTTAAAGCTTCTTGATGTAGGCATCATTTATCTGATTTTGGATAGTAAGTGGGTAAGTCCGGTGCAGGTAATACCAAAGAAAATTGGTGTAACAGTAATTGAAAACAAAAATGATGAGTTAATTCCAACTCGTGTCCAAAATGGTTGAAGGGTATGCATAGACTATAGGAAGCTTAATTCAGTCACTAGAAAAGATCACTTTCTGCTTCCTTTTTTTAATCAGATGCTTGAAAGACTTGCGGAAAAATCTCACTATTGTTGTCTAGATGGTTATTTAGGATATCATCAGATCTTGGTGGCACCAAGGGATCAGGAAAAGACGATCTTCACATGCCCATTCGGCACCTTCGCTTACCAATGAATGCCATTCGGATTGTGCAACGCACCAGCAACATTCCAATGGTGTATGGTAAGTATTTTCTCAAAGCTTATGGAAAATTGTATGGAAATTTTTATGGACGATTTCGCAGTATATGGGGAATATTTTGAAGCATGCATTATTAACCTTGAAATAGTGCTCAAACATTGCATTGAAACTAATCTTGTTTTAAATTACGAAAAGTGTCACTTTATGGTTAATCAAGGCATTATTTTGGGCCATACCGTTTCTTTGAAAGGAATTGAAGTCGATAAAGCCAAGATAGATGTTATTCGATCTTTATCTTACCCCGTGAATGTGCGGGAAGTTCGTTCTTTTCTTGGTCATGTAGGATTTTATCGGCGATTTATCAAAGACTTCTCAAAAATTGCGCAACCTATGTGCCAATTGCTTCAAAAGGATGTGAAATTCGACTTTGATGAACAATGCCAAACTGCGTTTGATGAGCTAAAGGAGCAACTCACTGCAGCACCGATTATTCAGCCACCACATTGGGACATACCTTTCGAATTGATATGCGATGCATCAGATTATGTCGTAAGCGTTGTGCTGGGACAAAAAGTGGATAAGGTACCTCATGTTATTTATTATGCTTTTATGACACTTAATGATGCCCCAAAATATTATTCCACAACGGAGAAGGAGTTTTTAGCGATCATCTTTGGGTTGGAAATGTTTCGGTCATATCTGCTGGGGACCAAGGTGATCATCTACTCCGACTATGCAGTGCTAAGGTATTTGGTAAACAAGAAAGAAGCCAAGCCAAGATTGATTCGATGGATATTACTAATCCAAGAATTTGACGTGGAAATTCGCGATAAGAGAGGTGCAGAGAACCTGGTGGTCGATCCTTCACGACAAATTTCAGGATGAGAGCCTTTCTGTAATTCAACAGGTCACCCCTTAATATGCAGACATAGTGAACTTTTTAGTAACTAAGTCTTTACCTAGTGATTTATCTAGAGCTGAAAAAGATAAAATCAAGCGAAAGGCTAAATATTATGTGTGGGATGAACCTCATCTTTGGAAATTTTGTTCTGATCAGATTGTTAGGAGATGCATCACAGATGATGAAATTTCATCTATTTTGCAATTTTGCCATGCTTCTGTGTGTAGGGGACATTTCGGTCTCAAAAGAACTGCTCGCAAAATTTTAGAATGTGGATTGTTTTGGCCTAAGTTATTTTATGACTTTTACATGTTTTGCAAGTCTTACAATTGTTGTCAAAGAACAGGTAACTTGGGATCAAAGAATCAAATGCCATTGACGAACATTCTAGTATGTGAGATTTTTGATGTTTGGGGTGTTGGGCACCGATTTCGAAGCCCAACTTCGGATCATGAAACGTGAACTTAGTCTAATGGAATTTCCTTGACCATCATCTATTCATCTTTGCTTGCTCTGATACCACAACATGTTGGATCCCGTTTCCGGAACCCAACCATCACAAATGTTGGATCCCGCTTGATTTCGGAATCCAACTCTTGCGAAAACATGAACGCGTGCATATTACCTTGAAGGGTTATTGCATTAAACCCTTATTAGCCATCAACAATTCATCTTCATTCTCATATCATACTAAAAAATTTTCTCACAATTTGGTCAAAGGCGTGCTCATACAAATTAGTCACTATACTCGAACTCATTTCTCCTGCTTGTGAATAGAATTTGGAAGTCTTCAAACTAGAATTTCAATTTAACTTATTCAAAGAAAATGTAGCTCTATGTCCCTTGTTTATTTTGAGGAAAGAATCATCTCAATCGGAGCTCTACAGCTCAAGATATGCTTAAAAAGCCTAAGTGTGCTCATGTCCCAAACATGCTCTCCTAATCGACCTTTCACTTACTTTCATGCAAACTTTCTCAAATCAACTCCAAATGATACAATTTTTTTTGGAGAGATACATACACGTCTTAGGAATCCATTGCTTCAAGAATCACCTCATTTGGAGGTCGGATGAGGAAATTATGATCAACAAAATCCAACATGTTTAAGTCCTCAATCATGCAGTGACATGTCTTGGCGCGATTGTTATAACTTTTACCACAAATGTCGGATTGATTTCTTTTTTAGACCATTGGAAAGAAGACTTCGAGATATAAAACTTTTATGAAGACCACAAAGTCAGATTCTACCTCTAAAAGGGTCCACAATCACAATCTGTCCCGTGAATGTCCGTTTAACGGACATGTATCGGGCTTGGGAGGCCAAAATGACCTGAGAAGGTCCATTAAACGGATATCCATGTCCGTTTAACGGACATTGACTAGCCAAGGGGTGTTTTTACACCCGAGAAGGTCCGACATTGGGGCTCCCCAAGTCCTCCAATGCCTCTCCAAAGCTTCCAACAACCAACCTAACATCATAAACACTTATAA
>JAOTAX010009808.1:0-12842 GCA_025629825.1 Erythroxylum guanchezii
CTTCTGCAGTTTATCTCCTTCGTTTGTTCCGACGGGTTACCCCGGGTTTAACCTTGGGGGTCGGGACTCGGGCCCAATGGTCTTCGTTTTCGACTCTGTTGTGTTTAAGTAGTTGGGTCTCGGGAACGGGATTCCAGCACCTTTCCATGGAGAAGCTCTAAGAAACACTTTGTCCTCAACTTCATACACCATCTCTTTTCTATGTGCATTAGTATAGCTCTTCATTTTGTCTTGAGTTGCTTTAAGTCTCTGTTTCACCAATTTAATCTGATCAACCGTGACTTGTACCAACTCAGGCCCTAAAAGCCTCCTTTCACCTTCCTCATTCCAACATATAAGAGTTTTGCACCTCCTACCATACAAAGCTTTATAAGGTGCCATTTGAATTCCCGAGTGATAGGAATTATTGTAAGTAAACTCAATTAAAGGTAAATGATCATCCCATGAACCTTTGAAATCCATAACAAAAGCTCTTAACATTGCCTCCAATGTCCATATTGTCCCCTTCGATTGTCCATCAGTCTGTGGATGAAAAGTTGTACTAAAGTGTAACTTGATTCCCAAAACCTCTTGTAAGCTTTCCCAGAATTTGGAGGTGAACTTGGGAACTCTATTCGAGACTATTAAACTTGGAATCCCATGAAGCCTGATTATCTCATCTATGTATTTCTTGGCCAAAGCATTCAAAGAATCCGTGTTGGATCCTGTTTTGTTGTTATTTGTTTAATTACTTATTTATGATTGTTTGTTGGTTTAATCATTATTTTTTATTGGGTCATTAATTAGAAATTTGAGGGACAGATTAGAAATTGAAATTAGAAGGAAGTGATAGAGATTAAGTTAGATTAAGTAGTTAGTAGAGCCATAAAAGACAAACAAGGGTAAGATGGGAAAGTCCAAGTAAGTGAAGGGCAAAATGGGGAGAATGGCTAAACAAAAGGGCTTGAATTAACGAAGAGAAGGGAGAGTGTCGTTAGAAGCCAAAGAGGAGAAGAAAAGAGAGAAAACATGAGAGAGAGAAGAGAAGGAGAAGAAAAATCGAAAAAGCTAGGGAAAGAAGAGAAGAATCAAGCTTCTTAAGGTAAGTTCATTTTTTTCTTCTTGTTTATTGAAGAAATGAGTTGTGTTATGAGTAAAGAAGTTCAGAGAGAGAAAAGGGGTTTTTATGTTGGGAATGATTGGAGGAAGAAGATGGGTTTCTAAGATAGGTTTTGGGTTTTCTAGCCTATATAGACTATGGGTAGGTTAAGTTTGAGCTTGATTTGTGTTAATTTCATTTTCTTTATGATTATGGAAATTTGGGAGATTTCTATTTGAATTGGAATTAAATGAGAATTTTGGTCATTTTAAGAAATCGAGAGCAACTTACCTAAGAGTAAGGGGAAGGGCACAATTAAGTTTGGATTTTCAAGATTATAAGGTGGGGAATTTATTTATAGTTATTGTGTAATGGGCAAAATGCCTTGTGTGTTGTATTGTGTGTTAAATGACTTGCCTGAAATGTTGTGATGTGAAAATTCATTACGATGTATGACATTGTGATAAAACAATTGAATTGTGTGTATGATGATGTTATGCCATTGAATTGAGTTATGACATTTTGTATAAGAAAAAGCATTAGAAAATGAGATTGTGAATGATTGAATAAAGCATGAGATTTGATTGTGTTTGGGCGAGAGAGGAGCCGTTTCGTAGTCACATGTGAGTCGACATAAAGCCTTCTCCTGGCTACCCACTTGTGGCCCACAAGATCCGAAAAGTGAACTCGTTTTGTTCACGGTGAACACTTTGGTTGCTTCATTTTGTTCCACGGAACCCTCGAGCCAATTGTGTGTGCATTTGCATTTTGATGTGCTAAGTTATGATGACATTTTGAGAGTTATGCTTTGATGTGAGTTACATCCAATATGTCCTAGGTAATGATAATTTGAATTATGAAATGTGAATTGAAATTGTAAATGCTGAAATTTCATTGTGAAGTGTATGCCTATATGAATGTTTATATAGGTTTGATTATGTGGCTCATCGCTAATGGCTATAAATATTCTAGCCACTGAACTATGTAGCTCAACCCAATATTTTTCCCACTCCTCAGGTGCAGATCGAGAAGATCAGTGATCTTTGCAAGGCATTTGGATACTGCAAGCTAGCTAGGCGTCTTTTGTATTAAGTTAGTAACATTTAGCTAGCTTTATAAGCATATCAAACATTGAGCATCCATCTATATTTGTATTAACCTACTGATGAGCGTGTTGATATGTAATTAAAGCTAAGCTCAAATTATGTTTGGTTTTATTAATGAAATATGATTACTTTTGCTTATTATTTTCCAAGTTTTATATTGCCTTTCATACTTCAGGTCTTTTATAGGGGTAAAATTAGTGTTCTAACTTCAGAGGAAAATCTAGAATAATCTATGTTGGATTAAACAAAGTTGTCTTCTATAAAATGGTAGCTAATCTTTTTTAGCTTTCCAACAGTGCATCGTCTTAGTTTGCATCATCTTACTTTTGGATTGTCTTAGTTTTGCTTCGTCTTATTTTGCATCGTCTTAGTTTGCTATCGTCTTAGTTTGCATCGTCTTAGTTTTGCATCGTCTTAGTTTGCATCATCTTAGTTTGGATCGTCTTAATTTGTATCTTCTTAGTCTTGTGCATCCTCTCATGCACTGTTCATCTTACATCTTCTGCTCCTTTTTCTATCCTTTTAGAGGTCGAATCTCATTTCAAGGTCTTCATGAAAGCTGTAGATCTCGAAATCCTCTTTCAAAGGGTCAAACATAAAATCAATCTGACATCTGTAGCAAAATTTATGACAATTGCTCCAAGACATGTACAATATGAGTAAGGACAAAAACATATTGGATTCTTTTGGTCATAACTTCTTCACCTGACCTCCAAATAAAGTGATTCTTGAAGCAATGGATTCCTAATATGTTTTTCTACATCTTCACAAAAATTGATAGCTTTAGGTGGTGAATACAAAAAGATTCATGGAAAGGTAGTGAGGGTTTATAGAAAGAACCCTACAACGAAACTTGTTTATGCTTTTTGACTTCGGATAGTTGGGCTTTGGGAACGAGGTCCAACACTTTGGTTGGGTTTCAGGAGTGGGGCTCAACAATTCTGTCTAATTGAAAAGAAATGTGTAGACTTGGTTAGCCTATCCATAATCACCCATATTGCATCATGCTTCTTACTAGTTCTCGACAATCCTATCAAGAAATCCATCGTGATCTTTTCCCATTTCCATTCAGGAATCGACAAAGGTTTAAGCTTGCCTGAAAGTGCCTAGTGTTCAGCCTTGACTTGCTGACACACTAAGTATCTTTAGCATACTCTGCAATATCTTTCTTCATTCCTTTCCACTAAAAGTGTTTTTTCAAATCTCTATACATTCTCGTACTCCCCGAGTGCATTACATAGGGAGTATTGTGCTCCTCATCTAGAATCTCATCTTTCAACTTTAAAATGTCTGGAATACACAATCTATTACCCATCACCATCAATCCATCTTCTCTTATCTCTATTTTAGAGGATTTACCATTCTTAATCTCTTCTCTAAGCCTGCTCAAATACTTATCTTGCTCCTGCAATTCTTTAATCTTCTCATTCAACATTGGCCTTACTCTAAAGTTAGCCAATATACACCCAGATTCTGCCTGCTCCAATGTCACCCTAAGTTTAGCTAATTCCTTCAACAAAGGAACATACACTCCCAAATTATGCCTGCCCCAATGTCACCCTAAGTTTAGCTAATTCCTTCAACAAAGGAACATACACTATCTCCACATGTGCCATAGTGGACTTCCTATTCAGTGCATCCGCTACTACATTAGCTTTCCCCGAGTATCTATCATCAAGTCATAATCTTTAACAGTTCTAACCACCTTCTTTGTCTTAAATTCAACTCCTTTTGACTCATCAGATACTTAAGACTCTTGTGGTCTGTAAACACCTTGGTAGTGACTCCATACAAGTAATGTCTCCAAATCTTCAATGCAAAAATTATGGCAGCTAACTCCAAGTCATGTGTAGGATAGTTCATCTTATAGGGTTTTAATTTCCTAGAAGTATAGGCAATCACTCTATCTCCTTACATCAATACACAGCCCAATCCCTTCCTTGAGGCATCACTATACACTACATATCCATTACTACCCAAAGGCAAAGTCAAAATCGGTGCACTTGACAATCTATTCTTCAATTCCTCAAACCTGTTCTTGTACTCCTCTGTCTATACAAACTTCTGGTTCTTCCTTGTCAATTTGGTAAGTGGAGTCGCTATTATGGAAAAGCCCTCCACAAATTTCCTGTAATAACCAGCTAAAACCAAGAAACTTCTCACTACTGCTATGTTCTTAAGTGCTTCCCATTTCACCACCGCTTCTATCTTCCTCGAATCCATATGTACTCCTTGCTCTGAAATCACATGTTTAAGAAATGCCACTTCCTTTGGCCAAAATTCACATTTGTCAAATTTGGCATACAACTCATTCTTCCTCAATATCTCTAAGGCAATACTCAAATACTACTCATGCTTCTTATCATTCTTGGAATAAACCAATATATCATCAATAAAAACAATGATAAATTGGTCTAAGAAAGACTTAAAGACTTTATTCATTAAATCCATGAAGGCTGCAGGTGCATTCGTTAACCCAAAAGGCATGATTAAGAACTCAAAGTGGTCATACTGTGTTCTAAAAGCAGTCTTTGGCACATCGGACTCCTTTATCCTCAAATGATGGTAACCTGATCTCAAATCTATCTTAGAAAAGACCCTTGCCCCTTGCAATTGATCAAACAAATCATTTATGCGTGGGAGCAGATATCTGTTCTTGATGGTGACATGGTTAAGCTTCCTATAATCTATAAGCATTCTCAATGATCCGTCTTTCTTCTTCACAAAAAGGACCGGAGCTCCCCAAAGTGAAGAGCTGGGCCTAATGTAACCTTTCTCTAGCAACTCTTCCAATTTCTCCTTAAGCTCCTTCAATGCCGCCGGAGCCATTTGGTAAGGTAGAATTGAGATCGGTGCAGTACCTAGAAGAAGCTCAATAGGAAATTCAATTTTCTTAGGTAGTGGTAGTCCTGGTAATTCCTTGGAAAAGACATCTGGGAATTCCATGACCACAAGTATTTCTTCTAACTGCCCTCCATCTACCTTCGTGTCTACCATATAGGCCAAAAATGCTTCACACCCTTTCCTCATCATTTTCTCTACTGTCAGAGCCAAAACAACTCTAAGCAGACTTGCTTTTCTGTCCCCCATAAACACCACCTTTCTACCGTCGTCCCACTTAAACTCTCCTATCTTCCGTTTGCAATCCAAATTAATATTATACTTCTCTAATGTGTCCATGCATAAAATCATATCCAATCCTCCCATCTTCAATGGCATTAAATCCACCACTAATCGTTCTCCACCAATACATATCTCACAATCCTTATAAACTTGACTAATAACAATATACTGGCCGATTGGAGTACTAACCATCAAAGGAATATCCAACAGGCTCACATTCCTACCATACATAGTTCTACTCGACGAAACAAATGAGTGAGTAGACCTCGGATCAATCAAAACAATAACATCAACATCAAATAATTTAACTGTACCAGTCACAACTTTTGGAGTAGTTTTTGCATCCTTCTTTGTCATTGCAAACACTCAAGCTAGTGCTTGTCCCCTCAGTCTCCCTGGAGGATTTACTTTTTTGGCTGCATCTGAACTGCTCACTTCAGTTGCAATCTTGTGCCCCACAGTCTCAGCTCTCCTTGAAACTTACATATGAGTTCCCTCTCTTCTTGCATACTAAGGACAGTCTGTCTATGTGTTCCTTTTCTCCACAGTTGAAGCAAGCTCCTGTCAATTTGTAACACTCTCCTCCATGGAACTTGCCACAATGGTCACACTTAGGGACGGATAACTTGTCCCCTTCTCCCCTTCTACTGCCTCCAATCGTTGAGGCCTGATGAGAGATAGTCCTTATATGTGTAGACCTGCTTGGACCACTAATCCTCTCCTCAGACTGCATAGGGAAGGTCCTAGCACTCCTCTTTAGCATAGGAGTACCACCTCCCCTCTTGAATTGCTCTCTACCCTTTCTCTTTTTATTCACAACGCTCTTTATGTTCTCAATGTTTTCAGCCCTCAGTGCCACTTCAACCAACTGTTGAAAGTCACAAAAATTCTATACCACCACTTTTTCTCTGATGGCCAAATACAACCCTGATATAAACCTATGGCACTTAGCCGCGTCATTCATCATCATCTCAGCTGCATACCGAGACAGTTGCGTAAACCTACGCTCATACTTGCTCACCATCATCTCCCACTGGGTGAGACTCAGAAACTTCCTCTGCTTCTGCTAAATATAAACCTTAGATAGATACTTCTTCTTATAAGTATCTAGGAAGTCCTTCCATCCTAACACTGACGGCTTCATGTAACTCCCTGGCACACTTTCCCACTAATGCAAAGCATCCCCCTGAAGCAAACTAGCAGCATATACCACCTTCTCATCATCGTCACAGTCCATCTTCTCTAACACCCTTTCTGTCTTCCTTAGTCATGTCTTGGCTTCTTCCGGATTAGTGGTCCCATAGAAGTCCACTTCTCCATACTTCCTCAGCTTGTCAAACTGCTTTCCCTTCTTAACTGGGGCTCGAGCAGAAATCTGCGGCATCTAACCCATGACCTGGACAAAGGCCTAAGCAAAAGTCTGGAACATCCTCGAATCCAATGGAGGTACTTGCATCTGTGGAACAGGCGACTCCTAAGTCTATGACCGAGAGGGCCTACTACCATGCTCTAAAAAAGCCTCAGCATTTCCTGGGGCTACTGACTTATCAATACTCTCCTCCCTTGGCACAGAGTCAGGTGCAATTGATCCTTGCAGAATTCCTCGTGTCCTTCTACGAGGTGGCATCTTACTCTTTCAAATATAAACAGTAAGGATTAGTTTACATTTCATTTTAATCTTATTTCCTACAAGTATGCATGATCATTTAATGCAATCAATCAATTCATAATGCAACAAGTAATTACATAGCATAACAATTTATACTATTATGCATTCTAAGCCTAGGAAAAGCCTAAGCTCTGATACCAAACAATGTTGGACCCAAGTCCCGTTCCCTATCCCAAAGTGACCCTTTGAGACCGTCTGGTAAGGATTGCGGGAGTGGAGGGTCGAAAGGATTTGGATTTCAACAAGAATGGCAGCGTGCACAGTGGCGGGTTCGTCGCAACGAAGGCCTCGCAGAAGAAGTTCACCGCGGCGAACTCTCAAGGTGAGCACTCTTTACCCTTCGGGACAAATACGCCGCGGTGAAAGGATGGCTTCATCGTGGAGAACTCCCAACATTCAACATTATAAAAAAACACATTCAACAACCAATACTAAACACACATACATTCATGCATAAAATTCCACCCATCCAACTCACCTGCTAAAAAAACATAATCATACACAAGAGGAACTTCAATTCTTCATTTTATTACTAATTCAAAAGAGTTTGAGCAAATACATATCATCATACACATCAAAGCTTAAAACAAAATACATAAGGATGCTCAATGTTGATATGTCCCATGAGCTATTCAAAATGTTCACTAACTTAGTACAAAAGTCTCCAACTATCTTGGAGTTTCCGATACCTTGCAAGGATTCCTAACTGTCTCGTTCTGCACCTGAGGAGTGGAAAAATGATGGATTGAGCTATACAGCTCAGTGGCTAATATATTTATAACCATCGGTAATTTTCCACAAATTCAAGCATATGTATTTATACATATATATATATATATATATATATAAAACAATTCAAACATTCTCAAATTAGCTCAAAAACTCATAATTAAGCAAGTTAACGCATAACACATAACATAGAATTTAACCATTGAACATACACTCAAATGCATCATACTTGACATTTCAAAGATGCAATGCACAACCAAATAGCTCGAGGGGTCCCATAGGTACGAAATGGAGAAACCAAAGTTTACACCTTGAACAAAATAAGTTCATTTTCAGGGCTCATATGTCACAAGCGGGTAGCCGAGAGAAGGCTCTTGTCAACGTGCACGTGATGAATGAAATGGTTCCACTCTTGCCCAAACAAAAGCACATATTCATTTTTATCATATGCTTATACTTTTATGCTTTTTCTTATTTAATTCAAAATGTTATATCCTCTTTCAAGGTATAACATAATCACAATTCATCATGCATTTCCAAACAAGTTTCCACAATTCAATTTCAAGCAAACCCATTTCAAGCAATCAACATACACACACATAGGCAAGAATTTGTCCAATCACACAATAACTATAAATAAATTGTCCACCTAATTTTTCTTGAAAATCTAAGCTCAAGATTACCTTTCCTCTTGCTCTTGAGTAAGGTTGATTCCCTTCAAATAAACCAATTTCTATTTAACCCAAATTCAAATGAAAATTCATAAAACTTTAAAAACAAAAATGCTAAAATTGAACTGTAACCCTTCCAAAGATCTAGACCTTTGGTCAATTTTCCATGATCACTTTGATCAGGAAAATGAAGAAATTTGATAACACTTTCTCCTTGAAAAATGTTCCCCATCGTCAAGTTTTTAATGACACCAAAATCATTCAATTTGGTTTAGTAATCTAAAAGTTATACCTCAAACATTTTTGGACTATTCTTATACTAAAACAATATTATGTGCTCAACTTCCATCCCAAAATTGAAACTCTTAGAGACTAAATTAAAACTCGATTTCTTCATAAAAGTTGTAGCCCTATGTCTCTAGTTTACTCCAAATCAAAAATCACTCCATTTAGATAACTACAGAAAAGTTATGTCTAAAATACTAAAGCATGTTCAAGTTGTGTAGGAAAAACTTCATCGGGGCAAACTTTGATTTTCTTACAAGTTGGGTGCAACGAACCTCAGAGTTGGCAGCGGCAAATCATGGGGACTTCGTCACGGCGAAAATAAATGTTTGTCACGGTGAACTTTGATAAAAACTCGACTTGTCCTTCAAAATTTCCAGATTTTTTAACTCTTCATTTACATATAACCCATCTTTCACTCATCCAAATCTTCTTATACCATAATATCCCATTACTCTATATTTCCCCTAACTCAAAACCCACGAAAATCACAAATGGGTTCATCATCTTCACTTCCAACACAAACCCTAGCCTCTATCTAATCCCTTTTTATATCTGAACAAGAAGAAAGATGATAGACTTACCTCTAGCAAGTTGTTCCCACGATTTTCCTCTCTTCTCCTCCCTCTTCGGTTTTCTTCTCTTCTTTTTCTCTTCTATGACACTCTCTCTTCTCTCTTCTTCTTACAAGACCATTTTATTCAAATCTTCCAATTTTGTCCTTCATTTATTTGGTCTTTCCAAATATAACCCTCCTTCATTTAATCCAAAGACTACTTATCTAAGGCCATTCATCTAATACCTTAACTATACTCTAATTTAATTCTAACTTTTCCCTTCTAAATTTCTAATTTCAAATTTCTAGTTTCAACTTATGCTCACTAAACTAATAAACTCAGTGATATGTGTTTAATTGTTGATATTTTTAATCATTTACACTTAGCAATTATTGACATAAAAATGCTTAAGATACTCACTTTAATTCGTATGTGATTTTAGGTACAATTTGGGAGCAAAGAAATTAAAGTGAGTCGGAAGCATTACATTTTGGTCATTTTTTGAAGATTTAGTTTTACTTGTCTTTATAGAGCAAGAAGGAAAAAAAAGAAAGAAAATAAAAGAAAAATCAAAATAGGAGAATTTAAAATGCTTGTTTAAAAAAAAGGAACAAATGCAAAATGCAGCAACGCAATGTTTCACGCAGGAGGGCAGCGTGAAACGCTGCGTCCCAGGTGCACAGCGAGCAGGAGTTTTTGGAGGGCCGCAAATTAAATCATCATAAGCTGCAGAGGACGTAAGAGACGCAAGAGAGGAGAGTGCGGCGCAAAAAGCAAAGCAGCAGAGAACAATCAATAGCATCAGGCACAACCGAGGGGCATGAATGAAGAGTGCAAGCAGAGCAGGCGTAGACGCTAAAGGCGCTTCGGCTTGCAGCTTGTAGCTGGGGCGTGGACTGCTGTGGCTTGCTGGCTTAGGCATGGAGAAGCGCAGTGGACAGACAAGAAGTGAGGTGCAAAAGCGGTGAAGGATTTAAGATGGGACGAATTTAATTCGTCCCATCAAGCTATAGTAGCAACAAGCAACAGTGAGGGTTGCGCAAGAGTTAATTATGGATTTTCAGTGGGACATTAAAAGGGGGATGAAGTAATTTTTCGAGAAAGACCCATGAAGAACTAAGCATCCCGACGTCGGTTCGGAGGTAATATCGACGTCGACGACCCGGGTTAAGTATTTTTATAATAATTTTATTGTTTCTTTCTCTCATTAGAAATTGATTGTGTTATCCTATTTTAATTGATTTGGGTTTTTCTATAGATAATCAAATTTTTGTTATTATTCGGTGATTTGTGTATGAACCCGTTGGGTATTGTTAATTGATAATTTTAATGCGTTCATTGAATTGTTAATTTCAATCCCATTGCTAGAATTTCGATATAATCCGTAATTGTTATGTTGAAATTCATGTGTAACGACTAATGATTCGTAATCATTAAGGATAACACGACCTAGGTTAAATGACGCATCGTATGTGGTTGTTGCTTTGATTATTCGGTTTTTCTAATTCGTAATGCTACTGCTTAATTAAATCTAAAGATCGAATCTTAGGTTGTTCGGTAGTTAGGTTTAATTAACAATCATATCTTGATTAAACAAAACCTAAGGGAAAACTCGGGTTAATTATTAACCCACGATTAATAGTTGCTATAAGAGGTGAAAGAACAACAAATTAATAAAATATGCTTAGTTAGGGTGTAGGCCAAGATTGAATCGAAGAACCGGGTCCCCACCTAATTCCCAACCTTTTTCTTTTTTTGCATGTTTTCTTTAATTTGTTTTTATTACTTAGTTTTATTTTATTTTCTTCTTTGAAAAATCCAAACCCCCCATTAAGTGTAAACACCGATTAATTTCATTTCATAAACTTTACACATACTCTTTGTGGGGTCGACCTAGACTCGCCACTCTACAGTAATAGTCTAGTTATTTTATTTTCACTAGCATTACGACATGCGGTCAAATTTTGGCGCCGTTGCCGGGGAGTGCGATGTTTTAGTTTTTGTTTGTTTTTTAATTGGTGTTTTGTATATATTTGTTCGTAAGTGATTTCTTTTCTGTTATTTTGTGATCTGTTCATTTTTTTGTTTCGTGCTTAAAAAAAATTATGAACGGAAGTAATTTCTTTTATAATTCATATTCTCAATTCTATAACAATGTTTGGACTGATCAACCTAACTTTTGTTATGGATGGGATAATCAGCAGAATTACTTCCATGATAGTTTACAGGACGCACAACAATTTTCGTACAGACCAGAAGCTTCCTATCACAACTCCGGTTCATCTCTGAAAGAGTTGTTGTTGCAATTACAGGAGAATACTTTACAATTCTAGATGGATGGAGGGCAATTTCCAGAAAACACATGGTCTAGCGCCTAAGATCTGGAGAGCCAACTTGGTTTAGGAGCATCTTTAGAAGAAATTGTTAACAAACTTGTTGCTAACAATTTGCAATTTCAACAAGATATAAAAGCAAGGCAACAAAGGATGGAACACCTAATAGGTAAGATGGCAATAAGGCTTGATTACCTAGAATCGTAAAGCGAAGAGGAGCAGCCGTATCAACCCAAGGTGTACCCAATTGATGTTTATGGAAGAAATTTGCAAAGTGATGAGGAGCTTGAGAATTTTGAGGTCAACCCTCAACGAATTGTTTATGTCGAAGAAGTGGAGAAGGAGCTCGAAGTCGAAAAGGACACATCTTTTAGCTCGAAGGTAAGTACTGAGTCTTTGATTATTTTTTAGACTAACACTTTACCTTTACATTACAAATTGGAGTTAAATGATAAAGAAAAAGGTGAAAAGACGGTCGAAATATTTCTGGAATGTATGGACTCAGTCGGAATTGAGAGTTTGAGGATAGGGAAGATGCTGAAGGAGGATGAAGATCAACTAAGGTCCTATCTGAAACTACCTCACGTAGAGGAGCTGCATATGATACATGAAGATCACAATTTTGTCACATGAGGAGAAGAAGGGGTCGAGCCAGCGACTCTAAACAAAGGCGCTTCTTGGGAGGCAACCCAAGGGAAGTAAATTTCTTTTCCTTTACATTTCCGTATTACTTTTTTTTTATGCATATGTTGTTAAGTCAAAATGACTTTTACGTAAATGATTTTGATGAAGAACAAATAGTAATGAAAGAAGAAAGTAAGACAAAAGCAGAAGCATATGAGACGGAAGGAACAGATAAAAATCGGACGCAAGTACAAAGCAATAGTCAGACAATAAAAAGCAGACGGTAGCGCAAATGCAAAAGCAGACAGAAGCGCAAATGCAAAAACAGACGTAAGCGTAAAAGAAAAAGCAGACGGAAGCGCAAAAGCAAAAGCAGACGGAAGCGCAAAAGCAAAAGCAGACGGAAGTGCAAATGTAAAAACAGACGGAAGCGTAAAAGCAAAAGAAGACGGAAGGCGTAATCGAAGAAATCAGACGGAAGAACTGATACTAATACAATTTTCTTATCAGCTTGAGTTAGTTACAGAACTCAAACTGAATAACTGACTATTTAAAGATCAAGAAACAGTTATCAAGAAGCGATTGAAGATGAAGGCTATAAATATGAGTCGGAGTCGAAGACTAAAAAAGTTAGTGATTTTAAGAAATCTCATTGTGCAAAAAACTA
>JAOTAX010009839.1:0-12842 GCA_025629825.1 Erythroxylum guanchezii
TGACATATGCATTTCATACATGAATGCATGATCAGATAATGACAGTTGTGACCGGAGCAGCCACCGAGAGCTAAAAGTGTTTCTCTAATCCTTCTGTGGTTTGCGCTTCTTCCCTGTTTTCCACATCTTCTGTGTTTTGCGCTTCTTCTGTGTTTTTTGCTTCTTCTGTATTTTGCGCTTCTTCTGTGTTTCTCCACTTATTCTGTGCTTTACGCTTCTTCTGTGTTTTGCACTTCTTCTTTGTTTTACGCTCCTTCTGTGTTTCTCCACTTCTTCTGTGCTTTGCGTTTCTTCTTTCTTTTCCACTTCTTCTATGATTTTGCACTTCACCTGTGTTTTGCGCTTCTTCTATGTTTTGCACTTCTTCTGTATTTTCCGAGTCTTCTATGCTTTTCTGCTTCTTCTGTGTTTCGAACTCTATCTATATTTTGCGTTTCTTCTGTGTTTCTGTACTTCATCTGTGATTTGCGCTTCTTCTTTGTTTCTCCACTTTTTCTATGTTTTGCCCATCTTTTGTGTTTTTCACTTCTTCTGTGCTTTGCGCTTCTTCTGTGTTTTCCACTTCTTCTATATTTTCCACTTCTTTAGTGTTTTGAGCTTTTTCTGTGTTTCTCCACTTCTTCTGTGTTTTCCACTTCTTTTGTGTTTTTCCACTTCTTCTGTGTTTTGCGCTTCTTCTGTATTTTTTGCTTCTTCTGTATTTTCCGCTTCTTCTGCATTTCTCCTCTTCTTTTGTGTTTTGTGCTTCTTTTGTGTTTTGCGCTTCTTCTATGTTTTTCACTTCTTCATGTTTTCCACTTCTTCTGTGTACCTCCACTTCTTTTGTGTTTTGCGGTTCTTCTGTTTTTCTCCACTTGTACTGTGTTTTCCACTTCTTCTAGGATTTCCACTTCTTTTGTGTTTAGCTCTTCTTCTGTATTTTCTGCTTTTTCTGTGTTTGTCACTTCTTCTGCGTTTTGCGCCTCTTTTGTGTTTCTCCACTTCTACTGTGTTTTGCGCTTCTTCTGTATTACTACACTTCTTATGTGTTTTGCGCTTCTTCTGTGTTTTCCATTTACGCTGTATTTTTTGCTTCTTCTGTATTACTCCACTTCTTCTGTCTTTCTCGCTTCTTTTGTGTTTTGCGCTTCTTCTATGTTTTTCGCTTCTGTGTTTTGTGCTTCTTCTGTGTTTTTCCTTCCTTTTGTGTTTCTCGCTTCTTCTGTGTTTCTCCACTTCTTCTGTATTTTCCACTTCTTCTGTGTTTTGCGCTTCTATGTTTTCTGCCTTTCCTGTGCTTTGTACTTCTTCTGTGTTTCTCCACTTCTTCTTAGTTTCTCCTCTTGTTCTGGGTTTTGCACTTTTTTTGCGTTTCTCCACTTCTTCTGTGTTTTGTGCTTCTTCTATATTTCTCCTCTTCTTCTTTGTTTTGAGCTTCTTCTGTGTTTTCCACTTCTTTTATGTTTTCCACTTCATCTGTGTTTTGCGCTTCTTCTGTGTTTTGCGCTTCTTCTGTATTTTCCGCTTCTTCTCTATTTTTTCGCTTCTTCTGTGTTTGGCACTTCTTCTGTATTTTACGCTTCTTTTGTGTTTCTCCCCTTCTTCTATTTTTTGTGCTTCTTCTGTGTTTTGCACTCCTTCTGTGTTTTGCGCTTCTTCTGTGTTTCTCTACTTCTTTTGTGTTTTGCGCTTCTTCTGTGTTTTCTACTTCTTTTGTGTTTTGCGCTTCCTTTGTGTTTTGGGCTTTTTCTGTGTTTATCCATTTCTTCTGTGTTTTGCGCTTCTTCTGTGCTTCTTCTGTATTTTACGCTTCTTCTGTGTTTTCCACTTCTTCTGTGTTTTGCGCTTCTTCTGTATTTTGCGCTTGTTTTTCGTTTCTTCTGTGTCTTGCACTTCTTCTGTGTTTCTCCACTTCTACTGTGTTTTGCGCTTCTTCTATGTTACTCCACTTCTTATGTGTTTTGCGCTTCTTTTGTGTTTTCCACTTCGTCTGTGTTTTTCGCTTCTTCTGTGTTTTTCCACTTCGTCTGTGTTTCGCGCTTCTTTTATGTTTTACGCTCCTTCTATGTTTTTCAATCCTTATGTGTTTTACGTTTCTTCTGTGTTTCTCTACTTCTTCTGTGTTTATCCACTTCATCTGTGTTTTGCGCTTCTTCTGTGTTTTGAGCTTCTTCTGTATTTTGCGCCTCTTCTGTGTCTTTCACTTCTTCTGTGTTTTGAGCTTCTTTTGTATTTTGCGCTTCTTTAGTGTTTTTCGTTTCTTCTGTGTCTTGCGCTTCTTCTGTGTTTTGCGCCACTTCTATGTTTTCCACTTCTTCTGTGCTTTGCGTTTCTTCTTTTTTTGCACTTCTTTTGAGTTTTCCGCTTCTTTTGTGTTTTATTCTTCTTCTGTGTATTGCGCTTCTTCTTTGTTTCTCCACTTCTTCTGTGTTTTGCGCTTCTTCTGCATTTCTCCCCTTCTTCTGTGTTTTTCACTTCTTCCATGTTTTCCACTTCTTCAGTGTTTTCCACTTCTTCTATATTTTCCACTTCTTTAGTGTTTTGAGCTTCTTTTGTGTTTCTCCACTTCATCTGTCTTTCTCCACTTCTCCACTTCTTTTGTGTTTCTCCACTTCTTTTGTGTCTTCCGTATTTTCTGCTTCTTCTCTATTTTTTCGTTTCTTTTGTGTCTTGCACTCGTTCTGTGTTTTGCAATTCTTCTGTGTTTGTCCACTTCTTTTGTGTTTTGAGCTTGTTTTGTGTTTCTCCCCTTCTTTTATTTTTTGCGCTTCTTCTGTGTTTTGCACTCCTTCTGTGTTTTGCGCTTCTTATGTGTTTTCTACTTCTTCTGTGTTTTACACTTCTTTTGTGATTTGGGCTTTTTCTGTGTTTATCCATTTCATCTGTGTTTTGCGCTTCTTCTATGTTTTTTGCTTCTTCTGTGTTTTGCGCTTCTTCTGTGTTTTCAACTTCTTCTGTGTTTTGCGCTTCTTCTGTATTTTGGGTTTCCTCTATGTTTTTCGTTTCTTCTGTGTCTTGCGCTTCTTCTGTGTTTTACGCCACTTCTGTGTTTTCCACTTCTTCTGTGTTTTGCGCTTCTTCTATTTTTGCCCTTTTTTTGTGTTTTGCGCTTCTTTTGTGTTTTCTTCTTCTTCTGCGTTTTGCGCTTCTTCTTTGTTTCTCCATTTCTTCTGTGTTTTCCACTTCTTCTGTGTATCTCCACTTCTTCTGTGTTTTGCGTTTCTTCTGTGTTTTTAACTTCTTTTGTGTTTTCCACTTCTTTTGTGTTTAGCTCTTCTTCTGTATTTTCTGCTTCTTCTGTGTTTGTCGCTTGTTCTGTGTTTTGCGCCTCTTTTGTGTTTCTCCACTTCTACTGTGATTTGCGTTTCTTCTGTGTTACTCCACTTCTTATGTGTTTTGCGCTTATTCTGTGTTTTTCACTTTTGGTGTGTTTTCCGCTTCTTCTGTGTTTTTCCACTTCTTCTATGTTTCACGCTTCTTTTGTGTTTTGCGCTTCTTCTGTGTTTCTCCACTTCTTCTGTGTTTTCAACTTCTTCTGTGTTTTGTGTTTCTTCTATGTTTTCTGCCTCTTCTGTGCTCTGTACTTCCTCTGTTTTTCTCCACTTCTTCTGTGTTTCTCCTCTTGTTCTGGGATTTCAGCTTTTTCTGCGTTTCTCCACTTCTTCTGTGTTTTGTGCTTCTTCTATATTTCTCCTCTTCTTCTGTGTTTTGCGCTTCTTCTGTGTTTTCCACTTCATCTATGTTTTCCACTTCATCTGTGCTTTGCGCTTCTTTTGTGCTTTGCGCTTCTTCTGTGTTTTCCATTTCTTCTTTGTTTTTCCACTTCATCTGTGTTTTGCCCTTCTTCTGTGTTTTGCACTTCTTTTGTATTTTCCGCTTCTTCTCTGTTTTTTCGCTTCTTCTATGTTTTGCA
This sequence comes from Erythroxylum guanchezii, assembly GCA_025629825.1. Taxonomy (NCBI): domain Eukaryota; kingdom Viridiplantae; phylum Streptophyta; class Magnoliopsida; order Malpighiales; family Erythroxylaceae; genus Erythroxylum; species Erythroxylum guanchezii. The sequence continues at coordinate 3,893 of JAOTAX010009839.1, forward strand.
CTCCTTCTGTGTTTTGCGCTTCCTATGTGTTTCTCTACTTGTTCTGTCTTTTGCGCTTCTTTTTTATTTTCTACTTTTTCTGTGTTTTACGCTTCTTTTGCGTTTTGGGCTTCTTCTGTGTTTCTCCACGTCTTCTATTTTTTGCGCTTATTCTGTGTTCTGCGCTTCTTCTGTGCTTTGCGGTTCTTTTGTATTTTGCACTTTTTCCGTGCTTTCCGCTTATTCTGTGTCTTACGCTTCTTCTGTGTTTTGCACCACTTATGTGTTCTTCACCTCTTCTCTGTTTTGCGTTTCTTCTATTTTTGCATTTCTTTTGTGTTTTGCGCTTCTTTTAGGATTTCTTCTTCCTCTTATGTGTTTTGCGCTTCTTCTTTGTTTCTTTACTTCTTCTTTGTTTTGCGCTTCTTCTGCATTTCTCCTCTTCTTCTGTGTTTTGTGCTTTTTCTGTGATTTGAACTTATTCTGTGTTTTTCACTTCTTCCATGTTTTCCATTTCTTCTATGTATCTCCACTTCTTCTGTCTTTTGCGTTTCTCCACTTTTTCTGCGTTTTTCACTTCTTCTATGTTTTCCACTTCTTTTGTGTTTAGCTCTTCTTCTGTGTTTTTTGCTTTTTCTGTGTTTTTCGCTTCTTCTGCGTTTTGCACCTCTTTTGTGTTTCACCACTTCTTCTGTATTTTACGCTTCTTCTGTGTTACTCCACTTCTTATGTGTTTTACGCTTTTTCTGTGTTCTTCCACTTCTTCTGTGTTTCGCACTTCTTCTATGTTTTGCGCTTCTTCTGTATTTTGCGCTTCTTCTGTGTTTTGCGCTTCTTCTGTGTTTCTCCACTTCTTCTGTGTTTTCCACTTTTTCTGTGTTTTGCACTTCTTCTATGTTTTCTAGCTCTTCTGTGTTTTGTACTTCTTCTGTGTTTCTCCTCCTGTTCTGTGTTTTGCGCTTTTTTTGTATTTCTCTTCTTCTTCTATGTTTTGCGCTTCTTTTATATTTCTCCTCTTCTTCTGTGTTTTGCGCTTCTTCTGTGTTTTCCACTTCTTCTATGTTTTCCACGTCATCTACGTTCTGTGCTTCTTCTATCTTTTGCACTTCTTTTGTGTTTTCCATTTCTTCTTTGTTTTTCCACCTCAACTGTGTTTTGCGCTTCTTCTGTATTTTCCACTTCTTCTATGTTTTTCTACTTCTTCTGTGTTTTTACGCTTTTTTTGTGTTTTGCACTCCATCTGTGTTTTGTACTTCTTCTGTGTTTCTCCACTTCTTATGTGTTTTGCGCTTCTTCTGTGTTTCTCTAATCCTTCTGTGTTTTGCGCTTCTTCCTTGTTTTCCACATCTTCTGTGTTTTCCGCTTCTACTGTGTTTTCTGCTTCTTCTATATTTTGCGCTTCTTCTATGTTTCTCCACTTATTCTGTGCTTTAAGCTTCTTCTGTGTTTTGCGCTTCTTCTTTGTTTTGCGCTCCTTCTGTGTTTCTCCACTTCTTCTATGCTTTGCGTTTCTTCTTTGTTTTCCACTTCTTCTATGATTTTGAACTTCACCTGTGTTTTGCGCTTCTTCTATATTTTGCACTTCTTCTGTATTTTCCGAGTCTTCTATGCTTTTATGCTTCTTCTGTGTTTCGAATTCTATCTATGTTTTACATTTCTTCTGTGTTTCTGTACTTCATCTGTGATTTGCGCTTCTTCTTTGTTTCTCCACATTTTCTATGTTTTGCCCATCTTTCGTGTTTTTCACTTCTTCTGTGCTTTGCACTTCTTCTGTGTTTTCCACTTCTTTTTATATTTTCCACTTCTTTAGTGTTTTGAGCTTTTTCTGTGTTTCTCCACTTCTTCTGTGTTTTCCACTTTTTTTGTGTTTTTCCACTTCTTCTATGTTTTGCGCCTCTTCTGTATTTTCCGCTTTTTCTGTGTTTGTCGCTTCTTCTGCGTTTTGCGCCTCTTTTGTGCTTCTCCACTTCTACTGTGTTTTGCGCTTCTTCTGTATTACTCCACTTCTTATGTATTTTGCGCTTCTTCTGTGTTTTCCATTTATGCTGTATTTTTCGCTTCTTCTTTGTTTTTCCACTTCTTCCGTCTTTCTCGCTTCTTTTGTGTTTTGCGCTTCTTCTGTGTTTTTCCTTCCTTCTGTGTTTCTCGTTTCTTCTGTGTTTCTCCACTTCTTCTGTGTTTTCCATTTCTTCTGTGTTTTGTGCTTCTATGTTTTCTGCCTTTGCTGTGCTTTGTACTTCTTCTGTGTTTCTCCACTTCTTCTTAGTTTCTCCTCTTGTTCTGGGTTTTGCACTTTTTCTGCGTTTCTCCACTTCTTCTGTGTTTTGCGCTTCTTCTATATTTCTCCTCTTCTTCTTTGTTTTGAGCTTCTTCTGTGTTTTCCACTTCTTTTATGTTTTCCACTTCATCTGTGTTTTGCGCTTCTTCTGTGTTTTGCGCTTCTTCTGTATTTTCCGCTTCTTCTCTATTTTTTCGCTTCTTCTGTGTTTGGCACTTCTTCTGTATTTTACGCTTCTTTTGTGTTTCTCCCCTTCTTCTATTTTTTGTGCTTCCTCTGTGTTTTGCGCTTCTTCTGTGTTTCTCTACTTCTTCTGTGTTTTGTGCTTCTTTTGTGTTTTGGGCTTTTTCTGTGTCTATCCATTTCTTTTGAGTTTTGTGCTTCTTCTGTGTTTTGCGCTTCTTCTGTGTTTTGCATTTCTTCTATATTTTGCGCTTCTTCTGTGTTTTTCGTTTCTTCTTTGTCTTGCGCTTCTTCTTTGTTTTGCGCCACTTCTGTGTTTTCCACTTCTTTTGTGTTTTGCGTTTCTTCTATTTTTGCCCTTTTTTGGGTTTTGCGCTTCTTTTGTGTTTTCTTCTTCTTCTGTGTTTTGCGCTTCTTCTTTGTTTCTCCACTTCTTCTGTGTTTTCCACTTCTTCTGTGTATCTCCACTTCTTCTGTGTTTTGCGCTTCTTCTGTGTTTTACACTTCTTTGTTTTCCACTTCTTTTGTGTTTTGCTCTTCTTTTGTATTTTCCGGTTCTTCTGTGTTTTTTGCTTGTTCTGCGTTTTGTGCCTCTTTTGTGTTTCTCCACTTCTACTGTGTTTTACGTTTCTTCTGTGTTACTCCACTTCTTTTGTGTTTTGCGCTTCTTCTGTGTTTTCCACTTCAGCTCTATTTTTCGTTTCTTCAGTGTTTTTCCACTTCCTCTGTGTTTCGCGCTTCTTTTGTGTTTTGCGCTTCTTCTGTGTTTTTCATTCCTTATGTGTTTCTCGTTTCTTCTATGTTTCTCCACTTCTTCTGTGTTTTCCACTTTTTCTATGTTTTGCCCTTCTTCTATGTTTTCTGGCTCTTTTGTGCTCTGTACTTCTTTTGTTTTTCTCCACTTCTTCTGTGTTTTGCGCTTCTTCTATACTTGTCCTCTCCGTCTGTGTTTTGAGCTTCTTCTGTGTTTTCCACTTCATTTATGTTTTCCACTTCATCTGTGTTTTGCACTTCTTCTATGTTTTGCGCTTCTTTTGTGTTTTGAGCTTCTTCTGTGTTTTCCATTTCTTCTTTCTTTTTCCACTTCATCTGTGTTTTGCCCTTCTTCTGTGTTTTGCGCTTCTTCTGTATTTTCCGATTCTTCTCTGTTTTTTCGCTTCTTCTGTGTTTTGCACTTCTTCTGTGTTTTTCTTCTGTGTTTCTCCACTTCTTTTATTTTTTGCCCTTCTTCTGTATTTTGCATTCCTTCTGTGTTTTGCGCTTCCTCTGTGTTTCTTTACTTATTCTGTGTTTTGCGCTTCTTCTGTGTTTTCTACTTCTTCTGTGTTTTACGCATCTTTTGTGTTTTGGGCTTCTTCTGTGTTTCTCCACATCTTCTGTGTTTTGCGTTTCTTCTGCGTTCTGCGGTTCTTCTGTGTTTTGCGCTTCTTCTGTGCTTTCCGCTTATTCTGTGTCTTGCACTTCTTCTCTGTTTTGCACCACTTCTGTGTTTTCCACCTCTTCTCTGTTTTGCGTTTCTTCTATTTTTGCACTTCTTTTATATTTTGCGTTTCTTTTGTATTTTGCACTTCTTCTGTCTTTTGCGCTTCTTTTTTGTTTCTTTACTTCTTCTGTGTTTTGCGCTTCTTTTGCATTTCTCGTCTTCTTCTATGTTTTGTGCTTCTTCTGTGTTTTGCACTTACTATGTGTTTTTCACTTCTTCCATGTTTTCCATTTCGTCTGTGTATCTCTACTTCTACTGTGTTTTACGCTTCTTCTGTGTTTCTCCACTACTTCTGCGTTTTCCACTTCTTTTATGTTTTCCACTTCTTTTGTGTTTAGCTCTTCTTCTGTATTTTCTGCTTTTTTTGTGTTTGTCGCTTCTTCTGTGTTTTGCGTCTCTTTTGTGTTTCACCACTTTTACTGGGTTTTGCGGTTCTTCTTTATTACTCCACTTCTGATGTGTTTTGCGCTTCTTCTGTGTTTTACACTTCTTCTGTGTTTTTACACTTCTTCTGTGTTTTGCACTTCTTCTACGTTTTGTGCTTCTTCTGTATTTTGCGCTTCTTCTGTGTTTTGCACTTCTTCTGTATTTTGCGCTTCTTCTGTGTTTGTCCGCTTCTTCTGTGTTTGTCCGCTTCTTCTGTGTTTTCCACATCTTCTGTGTTTTGCGCTTCTTCTATGTTTTCTACTTCTTCTGTGTTTTGCGCTTCTTCTGTGTTTCTCCACTTATTCTGTGCTTTACGTTTCTTCTGTCTTTTGTGCTCCTTCTGTGTTTCTCCGCTTCTTTTGTGTTTTGCGCTTCTTCTTTGTTTCGCCACTTCTTGCATGTTTTGCCCATTTTTTGTGTTTTCCACTTCTTTTATGCTTTGCACTTCTTCTGTGTTTTCCACTTCTTCTATATTTTCCACTTCTTCAGTGTTTTGAGCTTCTTATGTGTTTCTCCACTTCTTCTGCATTTTCCACTTCTTTTGTGTTTTCCCACTTCTTCTGTGTTTTGCGCTTCTTCTGTATTTTCCGCTTCTTCTCGATTTTTTCGCTTCTTCTGTGTTTTGCACTTGTTCTGTGTTTTGCAATTCTTCTGTGTTTGTCCACTTCTTTTGTGTTTTGCGCTTGTTTTGTGTTTCTCCCCTTCTTCTATTTTTTGCGCTTCTTCTGTGTTTTGCACTCCTTCTGTGTTTTGCGCTTCTTATGTGTTTTCTACTTCTTCTATGTTTTACGCTTCTTTTGTGATTTGGGCTTCTTTTGTGTTTATCCATTTCATCTGTGTTTTTCGCTTCTCCTGTGCTTCTTCTGTGTTTTGCGCCTCTTTTGTGCTCTACGCTTCTTCTGTGTTTTGCGCTTCTTCTGTGTTTTCCACATCTTCTGTGTTTTGCGCTTCTTCTGTATTTTGCGCTTCTTCAGTGTTTTTTGTTTCTTCTGTGTCTTGCGCTTCTTCTGTGTTTTGCGCCACTTCTGTGTTTTCCACTTCTTCTGTGTTTTGCGTTTCTTCAATTTTTGCGCTTTTTTTTTGTGTTTTGCGCTTCTTTTGTGTTTTCTTCTTCTTCTGTGTTTTGCTCTTCTTCTTTGTTTCTCCACTTCTTCTGTGTTTTCCACTTCTTCTGTGTATCTCCACTTCTTCTGTGTTTTGCGCTTCTTCTGTGTTTTCCATTTCGTTTTTTTTAGCTCTTCTTCTGTATTTTTCGCTTCTTCTGTGTTTGTCACTTATTTTGCATTTTGCGCCTCTTTTGTGTTTCTGCACTTCTACTGTGTTTTGCGCTTCTTCTGTGTTTCTCCGCTTCTTCTATGTTTTCCACTTCTTCTGTGTTTTGCGCTTCTATGTTTTCTGCCTCTTCTGTTTTCCGTACTTCTTCTGTGTTTCTCCACTACTTCTGTGTTTCTCCTCTTGTTCTGGGTTTTTCGCTTCTTCTGCGTTTCTCCACTTCTTCTATATTTCTCATCTTCTTCTGTGTTTTGCGCTTCTTCTCTGTTTTCCACTTCATCTATGTTTTCCACTTCATCTGTGTTTTCCATTTCTTCTTTATTTTTCCACTTCATCTGTGTTTTGCCCTTCTTCTTTGTTTTGCGCTTCTTCTGTATTTTTCGCTTCTTCTCTATTTTTTCGCTTCTTCGGTGTTTCTGCACTTCTACTGCGTTTTGCGCTTCTTGTGTGTTTTCCACTTCTGTTGTGTTTTTCATTCCTTATGTGTTTTGCGCTTCTTCTGTGTTTCTCCACTTCTTCTGTCTTTTCCACTTCTTCTGTGTTTTGCGCTTCTTCTATGTTTTCTGCCGCTTTTTGCTTTGTACTTCTTCTATGTTTTTCCACTACTTCTGTGTTTCTCCTCTTGTTCTAGGTTTTTCGCTTTTTTTACGTTTCTCCACTTCTTCTGTGTTTTGCGCTTCTTCTATATTTCTCCTCTTCTTCTGTGTTTTGCACTTCTTCTGTGTTTTCCATTTCTTCTTCGTTTTTCCACTTCATTTGTGTTTTGCCCTTCTTTTGTGTTTTGCGCTTCTTCTGTATTTTCCGCTTCTTCTCTGTTTTTTCGCTTCTTCTGTGTTTTGCATTTCTTCTGTGTTTTGGGCTTCTTCTGAGTTTTGCGCTTCTTTTGTGCTTTTCGGTTCTTTTGTGTTTTGCGCTTCTTCTGTGCTTTCCGCTTATTCTGTGTCTTGCGCTTCTTCTGTGTTCTCCGCCACTTCTGTGTTTTCCACATCTTCTCTGTTTTGCGTTTCTTCTATTTTTGCACTTCTTTTGTGTTTTGCGCTTCTTTTATGATTTCTTCTTCTTCTTCTGTGTTTTGCGCTTCTTCTGCATTTCTCCTCTTCTTCTGTGTTTTGTACTTCTCCTAGGTTTTGCACTTAATCTATGTTTTTCACTTTTTCCATGTTTTCCAGTTCTTCTATGTATCTCCATTTCTTCTGTGTTTTGCGCTCTTCTGTGTTTCTCCACATCTTTTGTGTTTTCCACATCTTCTATGTTTTCCACATCTTTTGTGTTTAGCTCTTCTTCTATATTTTTTGCTTTTTCTGTTTTTGTAGATTCTTCTGCGTTTTGCGCCTCTTTTGTGTTTCACCACTTTAATTGGGTTTTGCGCTTTTTCTGTGCTACTCCACTTCTTATGTGTTTTGCGCTTCTTCTGTGTTTTTCACTTCTGCTGTGTTTTCCATTTCTTCTGTGTTTTTCAACTTCTTCTGCATTTTCCGCTTCTTCTGTGTTTTGCGCTTCTTCTGTGTTTTGCGCTTCTTCTGTGTTTCTCCACTTCTTCTGTGTTTTGCGCTTCTTCTATATTTTCTACCTCTTCTGAGCTTTGTACTTCTTCTGTGTTTCTCCTCATGTTCTGTGTTTTGCGCTTTTTTTGTGTTTCTCCTCTTCTTCTGTGTTTTGCGCTTCTTCTATATTTCTTCCCTTCTTTTTTGTTTTGCGCTTCTTCTGTGTTTTCCACTTCTTCTATGTTTTCCACTTCATCTGTGTTTTGCGCTTCTTCTATATTTTGCACTTCTTCTGTGTTTTTTGCTTCTTCTGTGTTGTCCATTTCTTCTTTGTTTTTCCACTTCAACTGTGTTTTGCGCTTCTACTGTATTTTGCGCTTCTTCTATGTTTTTCTGCTTCTTCTGTGTTTTACGCTTCTTTTATGTTTTGCACTCCATCTATGTTTTACGATTCTTCTGAGTTTCTCCACTTCTTATGTGTTTTGCGCTTCTTCTATGTTTCTCTAATCCTTCTGTGTTTTGCGCTTCTTCTGTGTCTTCCACATCTTCTGTGTTTTGAGAATCTTCTGTGCTTTCTGCTTCTTCTTTGTTTCTCCACTTATTCTGTGCTTTACGCTTCTTCTGTGTTTTGCGTTCCTTCTTTGTTTTACGCTCCTTCTGTGTTTCTCCACTTCTTCTGTGTTTTGCGTTTCTTCTTTGTTTTCCACTTCTTTTGTGATTTTCCACTTCATCTATGTTTTGTGCTTCTTCTATGTTTTGCACTTCTTCTGTATTTTTCGAGTCTTCTATGCTTTTCTGCTTCTTCTGTGTTTCGAACTCTATCTATGTTTTGCGTTTCTTCTGTGTTTCTCCACTTCATCTGTGATTTGCGCTTCTTCTTTGTTTCTCCACTTTTTCTATGTTTTGCCCATCTTTCGTGTTTTCCATTTCTTCTGTGCTTTGCGCTTCTTCTGTGTTTTCCACTTTTTCTATATTTTCCACTTCTTCAGTGTTTTGAGCTTTTTCTGTGTTTCTCCACTTCTTCTGCGTTTTCCACTTCTTTTTTGTTTTTCCACTTCTTCTGTGTTTTGCGCTTCTTCTGTATTTTCCGCTTCTTCTCTGTTTATTCGCTTCTTCTGTGTTTTGCACTTTTTCTGTGTTTTGTGCTTCTTTTGTGTTTCTCCCCTTCTTCTGTTTTTTGCGCTGCTTCTGTATTTTGCACTCCTTCTGTGTTTTGCGCTTCCTCTGTGTTTCTCTACTTGTTCTGTGTTTTGCGCTTCTTCTGTGTTGTCTACTTCCTCTGTGTTTTATGCTTCTTTTGTGTTTTGGGCTTCTTCTATGTTTCTTTACTTCTTCTGAGTTTTGCCCTTCTTTTATGCTTTCCGGTTCTTTTGTGTTTTGCGCTTCTTCTGTGCTTTCCGCTTATTCTGTGTCTTGCGCTTCTTCTGTGTTCTTCGCCACTTCTGTGTTTTCCACATCTTCTCTATTTTGCGTTTCTTCTATTTTTGCACTTCTTTTGTGTTTTGCGCTTCTTTTATGATTTCTTCTTCTTCTTCTGTGTTTTGCGCTTCTTCTTTGTTTCTTTACTACTTCTGTGTTTTGCGCTTCTTCTGCATTTCTCCTCTTCTTCTGTGTTTTGTGCTTCTTCTAGGTTTTGCACTTATTCTGTGTTTTTCACTTCCTCCATGTTTTCCAGTTCTTCTGTGTATCTCCATTTCTTCTGTGTTTTACGCTTCTTTTGTGTTTTGCACTCCATCTATGTTTTACGGTTCTTCTGAGTTTCTCCACCTCTTATGTGTTTTGCGCTTCTTCTATGTTTCTCTAATCCTTCTGTGTTTTGCGCTTCTTCTGTGTCTTCCACATCTT
>JAOTAX010009848.1:0-12841 GCA_025629825.1 Erythroxylum guanchezii
CCTTTCTTTACACATGAATAATTGCCAATAATTCACTTAACAGTTCTAGCTTCCATAAAAGGTTCGGGGCCCAACACTATCTATTCTTAAGAAATGTGGAAAATGAGTTAAAGTTTTAGTTTGTGATTTTGATTTTAACGATTTGCCCGAGGACAGTCAAAGACCAAGTGTGGAGGTATTTGATAGGATTGAATTTTATTATATTTTCTTATGTATTTACATGTGATTTCAATCCTATTTTAAAGATAAAATGCTCAATTTGTGTTCAATTTGTGTTGACTGCTAGGTTGGATTTATTAATATATTTTTGAGACCAAAAAGACAAAATTTTCTAAAGAAAATTGGAGCACAATTGTTTATTTAGTTAAAGGAACAAATTATTAAAAAAAATTCCTGTGCGTTGCGTTTCACGCAGCAACGCCACGCAGTGTACACTGCATACGCTACTGCGTTAGTTGTGTCAGCGTTTTTAATTGAGGGATGTTTTAAATTGTCACATCATTTGCTACAAGGAAGAGTGTCGGCGCAAGAAGGAAATGAAGAACTAAAGCTACAGTGTCAAGGCATAAAAGGAGAAGGCCACCCTAGTTAAATGCCAAACAGCTACTACATGGAATGAACAGTACAAAACCTCTCCATTTATTTGTCCCATCATGAATAGTAAAAAGTGAAGAGAAGGGAGTAGTTTGAGAGTGCCGAAGCAATGAAGACATGTCTTGTGCTTGGAGCATGAAAATAGAAATGGAGGGCTAACTTCCCGAAACCGGTTGAACGGGAATACCGACATCAAGTCATGGTTAAGCTATTTCTATCATTTTAAAGTTGTAATTTCTTTTCGTATTGTTGTGTTATTGGTATTGATTTTGATGGTTTTGGGATTAATGATGTTGATATATTATTTTGATCGTTTTATTTCGAACCTATTGCTAAAATATTGATTGTAATCCATAATTGTTGCTTTTAATATTGGTGAGTAGCATCTAACGATTGTTAATCATTAGAAACAACATAACTTAGGTTAGATAACCCAAACGTGTGAGGTTACTGCCTATATTGATCGTTTTCCAACTCATAAAGCGACTACCAAATTGAATCTAGAGATCGAATCCTGGGTTATTCAGTGGTTAGATTTAATTAATGATCGTATCTTAATTAAATATAACCTAAGGGAAAACCGAGATTTGTAGAGCGTTCTATTAGTCTCAGATCGATAGTTTGAAAAGAATTGAAAAGACGTTAGAATGAAGGAATATACTTGATTATGCTTAGGCCGAGATTGACCCTAGAATCGGACCTTACTTATACTCTTCACTTTTCTCATTTTTGATTGTTTGACTTAATTTGTTTTCAATAGTTTAATTTTATTTTTAATTTCTAAACTGTTTGAAATCCAAAAACCCCCTATATACTTTCCTTACATCGATCAAATTCATTACGAAAATTAACCAAACATTCCCTATAGATTCGATCCCGGCTTACCAAAACTACAAATTTTAGTTTATAAAGTCAAATAAATTTTGCAGTGCACTCGACACATGCTGTCAATACTTCATTCAACATTATAAAAAGAGTTAATGCTTATACTTACTTGTTTAGCTTTAAGATCTCTCTTAACCCTAGCTTTCTTCTCTCACACGTGCATCACCGTTCAAGGGTGGTCGGGTTGGGTTTTCTTGTGAAAAATGGAAGAGACAACAAGATGGAAGTGTAGGATTTTGACAAAAATTAGCATGAAGAGGTTGGGTTGTGAGAATGAAAATGTCGTGGGTTGAGAGAAGAGAACAAGAAGAAGATGGAAGCATTTGGCCAAAACAAAAATGAAAGAAGAGATGGTCTTTCAACAATAATAATGTGGGTTAGTAAATGTGGTGTGGCAAGTGACACGTCATTTTCCCACGATCTTCTTTTAGTCTTTCAATTAGCTAGTCCATTTATGTCCCAATTCTAATCCAATCGACACCCAATTTTCAATGACACTTGTCATTAAATCCCAGTCTCATATATAAAAATTTCCATTGCCATTTGAATCTTATTTCTACCACTTGGCATCCTTCCTAGTCCAAAAATGCCCTAAGTTTCAGAAATTTCCCAAATTTTCACCAAAAATCTTGAGTCAATAAATATATGCTCCAAATCAATTTTTTAACACATATAATTCATAATTCGCATTATAATCACGTTAAAACAATCATTTATACCCGAAAATGTCAAATGAGTGCATAAACAATTCATTGTAATATGTGCAATAATCAAATTCACATGTGAGTATGCTAACATTATGCAAGAGCATGAAATGCATTTTTCTAATCTCTCATTGCTATTTCTCAATTACAAAAATCTAGGGTTTTAACCCTTAGTATGGGAACAGGATGTTACAATTCTGCCCCTTAATAATTTTTTCCTCGCAATGCTTATCTGATTGATCAAAAAGGCAGGGGTATTGTTTCCTCATATTCTCTTCCGTTTTCCATTTAACTTCATCCCTCAAATAATTTCTTCCACTTAACTATAGTCAATGGAATTGGACGATCTTTCATTTACTTATTCAGATACCACACTATCTTAACTGTTTCCTTAATATATTTCTGATTATTCATAATTTCACTACCAGTATCAATAACACATATATCGGGTCATAACGATATTTCCTAAATATATCCATGTAACACTGTGTGAATCTGAAACATATTTTATTGGTCATACTAACTCATAAGTCAATGGTCCTATTATCACAATAATTTTATATGGAATAATTGATGTTAGGCTTAGCACCCTTTTTTTCCTCAATCTAAGCACACCTTGCCAAGGTGACACTTTCAGAAACAATTCCTTTTTCGCTTGCTAATTTACATCTCTTCAATGTTAATACACTTAACTCTTATTTCTATCTCACTATATTCCATACCTTCAGTGTTAATCCACCTAACTCGTTTATTTATTTATTTTTTTGAATCACTTAATTTCTAACACAGATCAATTTCACTTATCAACAGTGCCTCAAATCAATTCTAGCCTTCAACCATTTTTAGGCCTCATTTATTCAAATATAAAGGCGGACGACTCTTTTTGTTGTATAACGCCGCATAAGATATTCTATTGATGTCATTGTGATAGTGATTGTTGTGCTTAAAGTCAATTAAAACTGTACATTGACCTAATGTTCTTATGAACTCCAAAATATAAGCTTTAAGTATATCTCCAACAGTTAAGACTATTGGCAACTCATATAAACAGTCACTTGCTTCTACATCCTTAGCTGTCAAACACTATTTCGACGAATTCCTACTAAGATGTACAGCTTAGGTCGTTATTATTGCTTTCTCTAACCATCTCTTCGTTTAGTCATTTATATCGTGTACACGTACTTCTTATTTCAATCACAAAGTATCATTTTCCAATTCAAACTCAAAATTTAGATTCATTTTCAATTCCTCAATAAGATTCACAATTTTGGATCCTCACTTTGAGCTTTGCTAATCCTTTCTTACAAAACTGATCTTAAATTCAATAGCTAATAGTACTTCATTTTGCTCTAAATTCAACTTGATATTCTATGCTCTGCATTGCACTAAATTTGGTAACCTCAATATCTAAATTTGTGCTATTCCATTACTGAATTTTCTGTTCAATGCATCAGATTATAACACTAACTTTACTGAGAAATACTCATTTGCTCAATCATCATCTTTTATTAATTCTATCCATTGTCTCAATCTTATATTCAATCCTTTATAACTCAATAATTACCTCAAACTTAATGATCTGTATATTTATATATATCCAAAATGTTTCTATACATATAATATCTCCAAACTTTCAAAAAATCACTATCGCTGCAAGTTCTAAATCGTGTATTAAATAATCAACTCTTGAAACTTTAATTGTCTCCATGTATATAAAATAACTTTATTATGCTACATTAGATTTCATCCTAATCTCTGGTATGAAACATCATTGTACGCTACAAAATCTCCAAATCTAAATGATATAATTAATATCAGTGTTAAAATTCCTCAAAATTCTCTTTACATTCATTAGTCATACGATTTACACATTTTTCCTCAAACATTTTTGTCAAAGGGCTAAGATTAGTAAAAATCTCTTAACAACTTCTGGTAGTGTCCAATATGCAACTTGTTCTAGAAAACTCTTGATCTCTTATAAATTCCTTGGAGTGTCTCACTTCCTTATTACCTCTACTTTCTTTGGGTCTCCTATTATGCCATGTTCAGATCCTAAATGACCCAACATATTATTTGATCAAGCTAAGATTCACTCTTATTGAACTTGGCATATAATTGTTTCTATGTTCATGATATGTAAGAAGTACCTCAAATATTCGAAATATTCTCCTCAACTTTTCGAACACACTCAATAAATCATCTATGATCACAGTTATTAATTGATCCTATTTTTGCTTAGATCGCTTTAATCTTCAATACCATAATACTATCGGGGGCATTTGTTAACTCCAGCAAATATTACCAAAACTCAAAGTGCCCATGATTAGTTCTCGTAATTCCTTAAGTAACTAATTCCTCAATGACGTAATATTGTCTTATGTTATTATCGGTTTCCCGATTAACCTCTTTTCTCAAATGATTTTCTCCTTTCATTTAATTTCCTTTGATTTCACGTTGACTTATTGTAATGTTTGTTCATTCATACTAGTTTCTCCACATATTTCAATTTATTTGCAATATTAACTTCCTGTGTTGGTAATATATTCATCAAATCTGATTTGTATCTCCTGTACATATTTACATCAAATATAGTGTGGACCTTAGTTCCTTTAGTAATAGTAGTAGTATTATCTCTAATTCAAGAATCCAATAACATAGTTAGATACTTTATATCAGATACAACTCATATACTCCCAATAATATATTCATTTTTCTTGTAACTGAGTCTCATATCTATCTGACTCCAATATTCACTTCTGACTCATTAACTATTCATTTCTGATTTATTCCTTCATTGATCATTCTTAAAAATAAACTGTCTGGTCTACTTAACCTAGTCCGGTGAAATTCTTCTTTGAAAGAAGATTTCTTGCTACTATCATCCATACTGTTCAAGTAATCCTTATCAATTAATTGTTTGCATCATTACTTATCAGCCATTCTTAGTACCTCATGAAGGTCAAATTTCAACTATTCATAATATCTCAATAAGATCGATTTCTTTCATAAATTATATGATCAGAATATCCTTTATAATCAGCCTCAGTGAAGCAATAAGCATATTCATTTACTTTTATACCTTAGTATATATATACCATCAAGATCATTTCATCTTATCTAGAGATGTATTTATGACAAATCACCAATTAATAACTTATGCTAAGGATACCTTAATCTCATTTGATTCAGGACAACAATTCTCCTTTTATGCCTGTCCTCAATCATGGGGACTATGCCACGATTGTACCCTTCTTCTTTTTCCTCAAATTCATCACTCATTGTAACATCATTAACAATCTCAATCTATCCCTAATTGATCACTATAAACACCTTCATGTATTCCTCTAATTCATGTTAGACTTTGAACTATTGGAACTGTGACTAACAACTATTTAGTAACTTATAAATTGTTTCCTATATTATCCCACTCATATAATACATATGTGCTCAATATTCTCACTTGTCATGGTGATCCCATTATCAGATATGTACTCACAATAACAAATCAACTTAACATTGGGGGCTTTTCCTTATCTCTTTCTCATTTATCTCTTCTTCCAATAATCATTTATTTCATCTTACAAATGTATATTCCCAATCCATTCAGAATTATTGATACACAATCATCATAAAATTTTGATCTCAATTTCCAGTAATATCTTCTTACGGTGGATCAAAGCTCTTGTCATATTAATCAAACAACTGCTTCAGTTCCAAATTCTTCTTCTTAAGATCATAACATTTTCTGATTTCATTGCATTCTGCTTGTACACTTTAATCTAATCATTTCTACTTATATCCTTATCTTCCTTAAACAATCCATGATCATACATTTACATCTATATCACATTCGAGGATATATCATCACAGTACAATATTGATGTCATATTCAATAATACATCCTCCAATGCAAATGCATTGAATAATTATTTATCATATCTAACCATGTACTATTTCCCATTTCTAATTCCCCGCAACTTTCATTTTCTCACATTCTAAAAGGGCATTATTCTTTTGACTAATTATACTAGCTCGAACTCATAATAGATGCTCATGCGTGTGACTCATATACATGCGACTCAGACTAGAGATCAGTTGCCACTGCAAGCTAATACATGTCTAAAATGCATGTAACTTGACACATATTTCGAAAAACACCCATGTAAGATACTAAATCTGGGCTCTGATACCAAAATTTAACACCCCCCCTCTCTCAAGACACATACCCGACATCCTGAGTGATATCCGAGTACGTATCCTGCAAGAGTGACATGCTATAATTGCCATGCAGAAAAATCTCATTATAATCTTTTTAAAACAACACACATATATGAAAATCCATAATCAAATTGGGCCCATTTTATTCATAAACTTTTTCAATCGCGGTAATACAATCATCAGAATTTTAGTAGCCATTTAAGCCCATTACAAATACAAAATACTTGTAGTCATAATTTCATTACATTGCAAAAATCATTTACAAGCATTTCCAATTTGGAAAGTTATTACAAAATAGAAATATTCGAATATATAAGTTACAAAAATTGTGGAAGACTCAATTTGATGCAAAATAAAGAAAATATAAATGCAGACGCGATTAATCCCAACCTTTATCTCTTACTTGATTACGGTGGCTATACTCTCGTTTGGATAACGGGTTAACTCTTTTGAGCCTAAAAAATATTGCAAATTTTGGGTGAGTTTTGCAAACTCAGTGAGTGACCATCCTTGATGACTCACTCGATCACATAACACATACAATTCATATAATCATATAATTCACATCATTTCATTGATAATCATGAATCATCGCATATCACTTGAGCATTTATTTCACATTTCACATTCAACACATATCACATTCAGAAATTAGTCAGCTATTTAAATCATAACTATCATATGCATATGTAGTGCTCATGAGACTCTCTTTCTCTTATTATTGTTGTGACCAAATGCCTTTTTACTGCCCCATATCCCTTATGGATACCGTGAACATTAACAACTGAGCTTAAGGCTCTGATCATGGTCTGAGCTTTAAGCTCTTTTTTTTTTCACTGATGACTCCGGTCACAACTGCCTTTATCTTTCATGCATTCATATAATGGAATGCATCAATTATATATGACCATTTAGTCACTTTTACATATAATCGGACCTTAGTCCAACATTCAACATTTAAGTTGAGAATCACTTTTTCAGTCATATGGATATTCACATTTTTCTTAGGAACTAGGTTCGATATTTAACAATCAAGTCATGTATAGAGTGTATCTCTCATAATCAATCAATCATGTCAAGAAGCATTTAGTTCGTCACATTCACATATAAGTAGCACTTCAATATCACATTCATGCATCAAGTCTCGGACCTTCATTGTTCGGAATCAGTACAATCACAATCACATTCATTAGTAATTCAATACAAAATTTAAACAAAACAAACAGTAAGTAAGACTATCTAGGTCGACTCACAGTACGCTCTAAATTAGCATTAGCATCTGTGATCCGAAAACATCTGGATGCGAACATTCTATCCTATATATCAACATCTTGCAATACACACATTACACAGACATTAATAATTGCACAATTTTAAGTATTCATTTATGCACAAATGTGTATGTGGAATATGGACAATGCACGCTCAATGACAATCTCGGGTATATTATCAAATTTCACATCTTATGCACATTCTCATTTTTAGGATTATTTGCTTTCAAAATATTCAATTCTCATTCACTTTTACTAGGTATTCATTACTCATATCCTTTGAATCACAATTACCAGCATATGAACATCTTCATTCACATTATACTCATGCCTTTGGTACTTTGATATCATCCATTCATTCACTAAGTTATAACCCCAATTATCACTTTAAACATATCACACATTAATCACTTAATCAAGACATCATTCTAGGTTCACTCCAAGTCCTATTTAAGCCTTAATTAAGACCACTTGACCCTTGAATGTCTGTTAGGCGGACATCCATGTCCGTTAAACCCTTACGGATCCCTTACAGAAACTTGAAAATTTAACCCTCTAAATATCAAAATCTATTCTTGGGGTCTTCATAGAAGTTGTAGATCTCAATGTCCTCTTCAAAACCTTACCTTAATGACCGCAATTCAAGTTCTACAGAAAAATTTATGCCTCTTGCTCCAAAGTATATCCAAGTGTATTCACAATTTCCAGATTCTAACTCTTTACTAACTACATTCACTACATTAAGCTTGTCTATCATTTCTAATTCAATTTCTCCTCTTTTTCCCATCATTCTAACTCCATTTCAAATCAATATCATCTATAAAAAAATTATAGTCCATGATTGATCGTGAACACTAATAATAGATCATACACATGTATATATATTCATCGTCAACTTCCTACACATATTCAACTTCATTCTCACTTTCATTTCACTTCTAACTGTCACCTTAATCCTTCCCATTTCAAGATACCACATTACTCCCTTTCTTTAGCTCTAGAATCATTTTATTCCATCAGGAAAACACCCAAAGAGATTCACATTAATTCATCAAGAAAACAGAACAAAGCCCATTATGCATCTAGTTTTTCAGCACTTTTTCCTACACCTAGTACTCAATTGCAAGTCAAAATTAGGAACTCTTAGAGACAGAATTTGAACTCGATGTATTCATCAAAAATGTACCGATATGTCTCTAATTTAATCCAAATCAAAGATCATCTCATTTGGGTATCTACAGAACAAGTTATGGCTAAATTACAGAAGCATATCCAGTGGAATTGTTACAGCTAACATATTCCAACCACTTTAAACACCATTATCAATTTGTCTCTAAACTTTCATCATAATTCTTCTCTTTCCAAGACACTATACTTGCCTTTTCTTTAACTTCTATACCCAATCCAACATTTCTAAAACAACCAATGATCCACGTTTTTATCCATAAAAAACAGAGCATAACAATATCCATTCATCATTCAATTTTTCTGCACTTCATTCTACACCTATTAAGGATTCATCCCAACTCTAAATCAATTTATGAATCATTAATCATCATACATATACAAAAGCGTGACATTTTCGTATACATTTCATCACTCACGTTCCAGCATACATAAAAAACACCGTTTTATGTCCATTTAACCTCTAATTATAATTATGCATGATTCATTCAACAATACATGAGGAGTTAATGCTTATACTTACTTGTTTAGCTTCAAGATCTTCAAACTCTTCAAGATCTCTCTTAACCCTAGCTTTCTTCTCTCACATGTGCATTACTCATTCAAGGGTGGTCGGGTAGGGTTTTCTTGTGACAAATGGAAGAGACAACAAGATGGAAGTGTAGGATTTTGACTAAAATCAGCATGAAGAGGTTGGGTTGTGAGAATGAAAATGTCATGGGTTGAGAGAAGAGAAAAAGAAGAAGATGGAAGCATTTTGCCAAAAAAAAAATTAAAGAAGAGATGGTCTTTCAACAATAATAATGTGGGTTAGTGTCACTGGCCACATGTCATTTTCCCACAGTCTTCTTTTATTCTTTCAATTAGCTAGTTCATTTGTGTCCCAATTTTAATCCAATCAACTCCCAATTTTCAATGACACTTGTCATTAAATCCCAATGTCGTATATAAAAATTTTTATTGCCATTCGACTCTTATTTTTACTACTATTCATCAATTGTTCTACCACTTGACATTTTTTTTAGTCCAAAAATACCCTAAGTTTCAGAATTTTTTCAAATTTTCACCAAAAATCCTGAGTCAATAAATAAACTCTCTATATCAATTTTTTAACAAATATAATTCATAATTCACATTATAATCACGTTAAAACAACCATTTATACCCAAAAAATGTCAAATGAGTGCATAAACAATTCATTGAAATATATGCAATAATTAAATTCATGTTTGTGTATGCTAACATTATGCATGAGAATGAAATGGATTTTTCTAATCTCTCATTGCTATTTCTCAATTACAGAATTCTAGGGTTCTAACCCTTAGTATGGGAATAGGATGTTACAATTATAGTTAGCGCCAACCATGTGAGGTTGTTCCAAATAGGGTCTTAATTGATCATCATCCCCATTCAGCATCTTCCCTATCCTCATATTTTCAATCTCGACTGAGTTCATGCACCTTGGAAAGATTTCAAATGTCTCTTCACCTTTTTCTTCATCATGTAATTCCTCTAATCTGCTTTGTAAAGGTGAAGAGTCATTCTCAACAATAAAATGGAACTCAGTACTTACCTCAGAGCTAAAAGATATGTCTTTTTCTGCTTCAAGCTACTCCTCTGCTTCTTCCATACAAGAAACTCCTTGAGTAATGCTCTCAAAATTCTTAAGCTCCTCATCACTTTGTAAAGTTTATGCACAAACACCCATTAGGTATACCTCAGGTTAATATGGCTGCTCCTCTTCCATTTGTGATTCTAGGTAGTCGATCCTCGCTGCCATCTCACCCATTTGGCTTGCCATGTTCTAGTTTCTAGACGTTATATGCCTCATTTCTTGCTGGAACTATTGTAATTGTTATTGCGGGCTTTGTTGAAGTTAGAGATTATTAGTAATCACAACATTCATCAATTTTTCCAGAGATGTACCTGAGTATTGACAAGAAGCTTCTGGTCCACATAGGAATTGCTATGTGTCCTGTAAACTATCATGAAAGTAATTTTCATGATTATCCCATCCATAAAAAAAGTTAGGTTGATCAGTCCAAACATGTTATAAGATTGAGAATATGAGTTATAAAAGAAATTACTTCCGTCTATGAAATTTTAAAAAAAAATTCCACAAACATGAAACAGAAAAATGAAAGGATCACGAAATAACTAAAAAGAAATCAATTATGAATAAATATATACAAAACACTAATTAAAATCACAAAAAAAAAACTAAAACACTACACTCCTCGGTAATGACGCCAAAATTGGCAATACGTCGTAACGCTAGTCAAAATAAAATAACTAGAATACTACTATAGCAGTGGTGAGTCTAGTTAATTATTTTATTTTGACTAGCATTATAATGAGCTATCAAGTCCTCAAGTTGATTGTTAGAGAGGAACTTTTATATAAAAGACCTTAGCAGCTTAATTAAGGAGTTCCTAGTGCCTGTCAATCCTAGTATATTATAGAAATAGTTACATGCCTCTTTCTTGAGTTCCATCTATCCTAAGATTCTTTCATTATTTGCTTTGGTGAGATTTATTATTTTATTGGGGTTCCTTCTGGATAAGATAGCCTTGAAGAAGTAAAAGGAAAACATATCACCACCTTATATCCATGATACTTTTTACTTTCTATCTCATAAATAAGTTGTTGCATTAAGTGAAATTACATACAGATTAAGTGCCATCGCTTCTTGGTTTAAAGGTTAATTATAAAGATTGCCCTAATTCTAGCTTAGCAATTATTTCTTAGCTTAGATATCTGTTTTTTATTCATGATAAATTCTAGGTGTAGGTTTTTAAGGTTTTTCTTGACTAAGTTGAGCTTCTTAATACATTTATATTGTTCATACCTTCTGTCAATAAGACCATAATTTTCTCCAATACTTTTTGAAAGTCTTCTAACTTGATGAGATAATTACAAAATCTAGATGGGCAAATTCTCTTGAAGGGCTCATTCAAGTAATGTACTTTATTAATAGAATGATATGAAGTTAGAGGGAGATTGAACATAACTTTACTATTCTAGAACTCATATATCCTCTATTGATTCACTAATTCCATATCAAGTTTCCTTTTTAGGAACCATTTAACCAATTTTTTATTGTTCTAAGTGAATTGATTTCCACTATAATTGAGATTAGTGGCCCCAATCTTGCTTAAGTATGCTCTAAAATCATTGCAAGGAGATCTTGTGCCTATTCCAGCTTAGGTTTATAAGGAATATAAGGCATAACAAAAGTCCCCAAGCATGCTCTAGG
Source organism: Erythroxylum guanchezii (assembly GCA_025629825.1). NCBI lineage: Eukaryota > Viridiplantae > Streptophyta > Magnoliopsida > Malpighiales > Erythroxylaceae > Erythroxylum > Erythroxylum guanchezii. Next base: position 12,114 of record JAOTAX010009848.1, read on the forward strand.
GCTTATTCATACATGATCGTATAAGTTCCAAGTACTTACATAGTTGTATTTTTTAAAATGCAAGATTTGCTTCTTATATAAAGCTAATGAATAATTTTGTGTTGCTTTACTTAATTATCACATTCAAGTAGATGTTTTGATCATTCATTGAGTAGCTAGAGATCACAATGTTTTTAGGATTATAACCCACTATTATCCTCCCATTTACATGATCCCAATGGTTTCTAAATGTTGACTATGGATTTGGACAGAACCAAGGATTCTTACACCTAATTTCCTTAAATTGTGTTTTTAAAAGGCCTATTATAAGTAGCTTTATTCCTTGTACTTAAACTAAAGGTATATAGTGTTTGTTAGGGTTTTGTTAGTCCCCTTATAAAAAACTATTGACATGAAGCGGGGTGGTGGAGCTTTTAAATTTCATAGATTTTTTCTACTAGATCATCTCAATGCTGGTGGAAGCTTCAAGAATTTGCCTCCAAGTCATCCTCCATTCCACATTCTACTATCTCACTTGAGCTTTCTTTTAATGTTTTTAGTTTATTCAACAACCAAGATTAAGTTAAGTACACATTTTTTGAGAACAATCATTTCTTTCCTATATATAGTCATCATATCTAATACAAATATTGTTCCCATTATTGTCTCCTATATGTTAAGATATGGAGCCTGATAAAATATTCTGGACTTTACACCAGGCCCAAGTTCGCGAAACATGTTATGCCTTT
>JAOTAX010009886.1:0-12837 GCA_025629825.1 Erythroxylum guanchezii
TACCAATTAAGCCCTACCAATCCCATCCTATGCCAAATTTCCTATTTTACCCTTCCAGTAGGGGTGGGATGTTACAAACATTTATGATTTTTGATATTGTTTGGATGCACAATAGCATAAGTATAAGGGTTGCATATATGTAGGTTAGATATAATTAATGGAATGCCATTTTATCTCTTATCAATGAATTCCAATATTGATGTAGCTTCTTTCAAATTTTAAAAATAAAAATAAAAATAAAAATTAAAAATTAATTAAAAACAAAATTGTCAAGAAGGAAATTCAATATGATGTGAAGGCTTGAATCTAAGCTGTGAAATATAGTTTTTGCATTCATCATAGATAATGGTACCCAGTTTTAAATGAATGTTACATTTTGTGCTTAATGCTTCATTGAGTGTTTTTCTTGCTTCACTAGCTTTGATGGTTTTTACACTACACTATCCAAATACATTTCACCTTAACCTTTTCCCATATTACAACCTTAAAAGGTTCTTTAATTCATGATTATGCATGTGAATCCTAGTGGTGGAGAATTGTAATGATTTACAAAGTCGTGGAATGTCTTGATCATGAATGGTGTTTGAGTGTAGCTATAGACCTGTCTTATTTAAACACATTTTATCAAATTCTAGCCCTAGATTACTTAGTTTATAAAGAGAAAGTTTGTTTATTGATCACGAGTATAGGCATTTAATGTTTAGTTCTTTCTATGGTTTTGAAAGTTATTCCTCTTTTCTTAGACTATCTATTCTTAAGAAATGTGGAAAAAAGGGGAAGTGTTTTGGTTTATGAATTTGATTTGTTGTTTTGCCCGAGGACAGTCAAAAGGCAAGTGTGGGGGAGCTAGATCATATATTCACTCCTTAATACTTAGTGATTGATATGATGAAGTGCTTAAGATACTCATTATGGTTCATATTTGGTTTAAGGTACAAGTTGGAAGCATAAGAACTAAAATGGGATAAAATCACATCCTTGGAGCCATCCTCTTGATGTTCAAACTTATTTATCTTTATGGAACAAGAAGGAGATGAATTAGGGTGAAGATGCAACAAGCAAAAGAAAGAAATGAAGTTTTATTAAACCTTTGTAACTTACACAATGATGTAAGTATATACACGGACGTGTAAGTGAGATTCATAGCCATCGATCATGTTATGTATCTCATTTAAATTTGTAAAAACTCGAGTTTTAGGTAAATTTTACATACATAGTTTGGTGCACACCTATGAACCAAATCGTATATCTTCCAAATCTCTAATTTTTGCAATGAAAAGACATTCAAGTAGTCAAAGAAGGTATGAATCATTTTAGAAGCACGAAAGTGGGTAGAATACCTAACTCTTTGAGATCTATGGAACACTACCCTTCTTCCTTTGGGTTCAAACGGGAAATAGAAGTCGAAGAACACATTTAGGCATCTCTTCATGTTGTATTGCAGCTTCTTCCTTTCTAGAAATTATTGTATTATTCTTTGTTGGGTATTTATGTAAGAATGATTTCAACTCTTTCAATAGATCATTTATGCATAAATCCATTGCTAGAATCTAGATTACAATATGTAATAGTTTTATCTTTTATTCATTTATGGTAAACTAATGGTTGCTAATCATTAGGAATATCATAAAATATGTTAAATGACCCAAGCTTGTGTGGTTATTGTGTAGATTAATATATTTTCCTAGCTTGTAATTTTTTTGTGATGATAAATCTACATATCTTATTTTAGGTTTTTTGATAGTTAGATTTAATAAAAGAACTTATTTTGATTTAGTATGACCTAAGGGAAAACTGGGTTTTACAGAGCTTACTGTTAACCTATGATTAATAGTTTCTAAGAGACATATGAGAACAATAAGATGATTAAGTATATTTATTTATGTGTATTGAGATGGAACCGAGAACCGAGTTCTAAGCTCATTCATTAACCTTCTCACTTTTATATTGTTTAATTTGAATTACTTTCACTGGTGTAATTTTACTTCATTTTTTTTATCGATTCCAACCAAACCCTTCTATCCTATATGTTGACTCTTTTATTACAAAACCTATAACTACACTTCTAGTGGGTACGATCCCTGTTAAGTCAAAATGACTTCACATTTAAGAATTTTAGTGACAATCAAATAATAATAATATTAGAAATAGATGAACCGTTTTGATAAGAAGGAAGTAAAACAAGGAAGGAAGCAAAACAAAGAAGGAAGCAAAACTAAGAAGGAAGAAACACAGAAGGAAGACACCGAAGGAAGAAAAATCAGAAGATACAAAAGTCAGAAGGAAGAAAACTCAGAAGATACAAGTATATAGAAGCTATTTGTAATTTAACTAAGTAGCTATTCTTGTATAACAGTTGTGATATTCACTTAATAGCTTTGAAACAGTTAGTTTTCAAAGAAATATAAAAGGGGCTTGTATTCACGAAAAAATATACACAATTTAACCCCCCTTTCTTGTGCATTTTGTATATTGTACGTAAAGTCTATACTAACAAGTGATTCACTTCAGTTGGTATCAGAGCTCGGTTTCTAAGAAACACCGTTACTAAGTGAGGATAAAGATCCATGGCAGAATCACATGTTTTTATAGCTGAAGACGCCTCCATCACAAGACCTCCTGTATTCAATGGTGAAGATTATCATTATTGGAAGGACAGGATGCGACTCTTCATTGAATCCAAACACGTCGACCTTTGGGACATCATCGAGAATGGAACGTATATACCAATGGATGATGAAGGGAATGCCATTCCTCGTACCAGATAGTCAGATGATCAAAAAGCAAGATTCCAACTTAATTCAAAGTCTAAATTGTTTCTGAGTTGTGCCTTAAGCAGAAGTAAATACGATAAAGTTGATGGATGCGACACTGTGAAGGAGATGTGGGATACTTTATCCATAGTACATGAAGGCACCAACCAAGAGAAAGAGTCTAAGATAAGCATTATTGTACACCAGTATGAGCCATTTAAAATGAAAGAAGATGAGTCTATCGATCAGATGTTTGGACGATTTTAAACTATCATCTATGGACTTAAAGCTTTTGGGAGAATCTATGATAATCAAGATCATATTCGAAAGATTCTTAGAAGTCTGCTGAAAAGATGGAGACCTAAAGTCATTGTAGTACAAGAAGCCAAGGACTTGAGCATCTTAAAGCTTGATGAATTACTTGGTTCTTTGAAGATACACGAAGTGGAGCTTGATGCAGAAGATAAACCCAGACAGGACAAATCTATAGCTGGACAAAAGAATCATAAGACTCAGAAAAATAGAAGTTCATCATGAAAGGCATTAAAGAATGAAGAAATAAAGAATGAACACACCAGTGAATCTGAACAAGATTCAAGCGAAGATGATGATGAATTATCTTTCATTTCAAGAAAGATCAGATGAATGTGGAAGAAGAAAGCTAAAGGAAACAAAGATTTTTCTTTTAAGAAAAATAGCAAAGATGAAGGCAAGAGCGAGAAGACATCTATCATTTGCTACAAGTGTAACAAACCTGGACACTACAAATATGAATGTCCATTGCTAAGAAGAAAACCAACGAAAAATAAAGAAAATAAGAAGAGCATGATGGCAACGTGGGAAGATTTGGATTCATTTGAATCTGGTACTGATTCAGAAGCATCGGTTCAAGCAAATATATGCTTGGTAGCCGAAAAAGAAAGTGATAAGGAGGTAATCTCTAATTTTAATGAATTACAAGATGCATATTTAGAATTGTTAAAAGATTCTCATGCTATACTAAGGCAGTATAGGTTGTTAAAGAAAAAGTTTGTAGAAAACTTGAAAAACACGCAAGAGTTAGAGAGAGAAAACGTCTGTCTGAAGAAACAAGTAGACGATGTGAAGAAGAAGGTAACTATAGATAGATCTGAGGAAATCAGTCAGCTGAAACAAAGGATTAATATTCTTTCAACCGATCTATCAACATTCACTAAGAGTACGATAAAGATGAATGACATGCTAAGAAGATACAGACACCCTAATGATAAGAGTGGTTTAGGGTTTGCTAAAAACAAAACTCAGTATAAAAAGAACTTTATTCCTTATAGGAAGAAAAATCACCAATTGTCTTATTATCATTATATGAATTATTATAAGACTAAACCCAAAGAACCCAAGAAAATATGGGTACCTAAGAAAAATATAATATCTACTGCATATATCCTTCCTTGGAAAAAGCAACCAGCACCAATGGTATTTGAACAGTGGATGCTCGCGACATATGACGGGAAGAAGGTGTATGTTCCTAGATCTTCAAAATAAGAAGGGAGGATCGGTAACTTTTGGAGACAACCAGCAGGGCAAAATATTTGGAATCGGTAAAATCGGTAAAGATTCTTTTGCATCTATTGATAATGTTCTACTAGTTGATGGTTTAAAACATAATTTGATTAGTGTTAGTTAGTTATGTGACTCTAGTTTTGAAGTATCCTTTAATCAAAATTCTTGTGTAGTCAAAAACAAGGACGGTTCCATATTCTTCTCTGCCAAAAAACGAAACAATCTTTATAAGATTAATTTAAAAGATTTGCAAAGTCAAAATATTTCTTGTTTTATATCAATAGATGAAGAAAAACTAATTTGGCATAAAAAGCTAGGTCATGTTAGTTTCACACATATTTCTAAATTGATTAAACATGATTTGGTAAGAGGTTTACCAAAAATAAGTTTTAACAAGGATTTTTTTTGTGAAAGTTGTCAAAAAGGAAAACAGGTTAAAACATCTTTTTCTTCTAAAAATATGGTAACTTTGTCTAGACCTCTAAAATTGTTACATATAGATTTATTTGGTCTAACTAGGACATTAAGTCTTGATGGAAAGAAGTATGGTCTCGTAGTTGTTGATGACTTCGCCAAATTTTGTTGGATATTATTCTTGTCACATAAGGATGAGTCTTTTAAATGTTTTAAAGTGCTTTCCAAAAAGTTACAAAATGAAAAAGGAATTTCTGTTGCTGGAATTAGAAGTGATCATGGTGGTGAATTTGAGAATGAAAAATTCAGAATATTTTATGAAGAGAATGGAATTTTTCATAATTTCTCTTCTCTTAGAACTCCACAACAGAATGAAGTTGTAGAAATAAAGAACAGGACGATTCAGGAAATAGCAAGGACTATGCTATGTGAAATGAATCTTCCTAAGTATTTCTTGGCAGAAGCTGTGAACACAACTTGTTATATTCAAAATAGAATACTTATGCAACCCTTGTTAAAGAAAACTCCACGTGAGTTATCGAAAGGAAGGAAGCCTAATATTTCTTACTTCCATCCATTTGGTTACAAGTGTACTATATTGAATACAAAAGAAATTTTGGATAAATTCGATTCTAAAACTTATTCAGGAATTTTTCAAGGATATTCATTATCTTCTAAAGCTTATAGTGTTTATAATCTTACTTTTAAGACTGTTGAAGAATTTATTCATGTCAAATTTGATGATAGTTCTCAACCAAATAGAAGGAATGATACTGATAATGAAACCCTATCAGTACCCTTGGTTGATAGTGAAGATGTGTCACCATCAGATACTCCTTTAGACAAAGTAGAAGATATTCCTGAAAATATTGGTCTGAAAAGAGATTGGAGATATTAGTCTTCTCACCCAGAAGGTCTGATTATAGGAGAAACTTTAAAAGGTGTGAGAACTAGGTCGAAATTTAGAAGAGAAGCAAATGCAGCTTTTATTTTTGAAATAGAGCCTAAGAAAATTGATGAAGTTCTTGAAGATGAAGCTTGGATTTTAGCCATGCAAGAGGAACTGAACCAATTTACTAGGAATAAAGTTTGGTCCTTAGTTCTTAGACCTCCTAAAAAGTCTATCATAGGAACCAGATGGGTTTTTAAGAATAAACTAGACGAGTCAGGTAGAGTAAGCCGTAACAAAGCTAGATTAGTAGCTCAAGGCTATAATCAACAGGAAGGAATAAACTATAATGAAACTTATGCTCCTGTAGCCAGATTAGAAGCTATCAGGATTTTGTTTGCATATACTGTCTGTCATAATATAAAGCTATTTCAAATGGATGTGAAAGCAACCTCCTAGTTTCGAAGACCATAAGAAACTAGACTCTGTCTATAGACTTTATAAAGCTTTGTATGGATTGAAACAAGCTCCTCAAGCTTGGTATGATTGTCTGAGTTCTTTTCTAATTAAGAATGATTTTAGTAGAGAACATGTAGATAAGACATTATTTAGAAAATGCATTAAGAATGATTTCATCATAGTACAAATATATGTTGATGATATTATCTTTAGTGTAACGTCTAAAAAGCTATGTATTATTTTTTAGAATTTGATGAAGAATGAATTTGAGATGAGCATGATGGGTGAATTAAAATTCTTTCTTGGGTTACAAGTTAAGCAAACTGAAAAAAAGACGTTTATTCATCAATAGAATTATATCAAAGAACTGTTAGTTAATTATGGAATGGAAAAAGTAAAACCTATGTCAACTCTTATGCATCCTTCAAACCTTTTGTCTAAGGATGAAGCTGGTAAGAAGGTTGATCAAACCCTGTATAGAGGAATCATTAGTTCTTTACTTTACTTTACAGCATGCAGACTTGATATTTTGTTTAGTATTTGATTGTGTGCGAGATTTCAAGCAGATCCTAAAGAATCTCACTATATTGTTGTCAAAAGAATTTTGAGATATCTATCAGTTCTACTGATCTTTACTTAATGTATGAGAAAGGTGAAGATTTCAGGTTAATTGGCTATTGTGATGCTGATTATGCTGGAGACAGTATTGATAGAAAGAGTACGAGTGGAGGATGCCACTTTCTTAGCCACAACCTAGTTTCCTAGTCAAGTAAGAGGCAAAGCTCAATTGCTCTATCCACTGCAGAAGCTGAATATATGTCAACCGTAAGTTGTTGCTCACAGATATTGTTGATGAAGTACTAGTTAGAAGATTATTCAATACAAGAAGAACAAATCCCAATCTTCTATGACAACACAAGTGCTATCAACCTATCGAAGAATCCAATACAACACTCGAGGGTAAAGCATATCGAAGTTAAACATCATTTCCTACAAGACTACGTACAGAGGAAGATCGTCAGTCTACAGTTTGTTGAGACGAATTATCAATGAGCGGATATCTTTACTAAGCCATTGAGTGAAGAAAGATTTAAAGAAATCAAATGAAACCTAAATATGTTAGAATTGAGTGATCAATCGTCTGATACGTCATAACCCAAATGATCTTCTTAGTTAAGAAGATAAAAAGGCGTAAGATTTCAAGGTAACAGTATGTTGGATCCCGTTTCTGGAACCCAACCCTTGCTCTGATACCACTCATGTTGGAAACTGTTTTAGGAGCCCAACTTCAGTTCATGAAAAGTGAGCTTAATCCAATGCAATTTCCTTGACCATCCTCAATGTTAGACCCCGCTTGCTTCCGAAGTCCAACGCTTGCGAAATCATACCACATCTAGATCTCGCTTGATTACGGAATCTAACTCTTCAGAATACCATAATACTTGAGCGTGGTTCCTTGTAATCTCTTTAACTATCATCGATTCATCTTCGTTCTCATAACATGCCCAAAAATTTTCTCACAATTTGTTCAATGGCGTGCCCACACAAGTCAGTCACTAAGCTTGAACTCAATTCTCCTGCTTGCGAAAAGAATTTGGAAATCCTCAAACTAGAATTTCAATTTGACTTCTTTTAAGAAATCGTAGCTCTAGGTCTCTATTTTGTTTTAAATTAAGAACCATCTTAATCGGAGCTCCATAGATCAAGATATGCTTAAAAAACTAAAGGGTGTTCATACCCTAATCATGCTCTCCCAACCGACTCCTCATTTTCTTTCCATCAAACTTTTTCAAATCAACTCAAAAAGATACTAATTATCATGTCGAGATAGATACATGTCTTATGAATCTATTGCTTTAAGAATCACCTCATTTGGAGGTCGGATGAGGAAGTTATTTCCAAAAGAATCCAACATATTTACACCCTCAATCATGCAGTAACATGTCTTGGCGAGATTGTCACAACTTTCACCATAGATATCAGATTGATTTCATTTTTAGATCATTTGAAAGAGGACATCTAGATCTACAACTTTAATAAAGAACACAAAGCAAGATTCGGCCTATAAGAGGGTCAAAAAGTGCGAATTCCTAAAGCTATTCCGTGAATGTCCATTTAACGGACATGTATCGGGTTTAAAAGCCAAATGACCCGAGAAAGTCCGTTTAACGGACATCGATGTCCGTTAAACAGGCATTGGTGAGGCTGGGGGTGTTTTTACACCCGAGAAGGTCTGTTAAATAGACATTATGTCTGTCTAACAGACATAGGGGTTCCCCAAGCCACTCCAATGCTTCCTACATCCAAACTAACTTCATATTCACTCAAAATCTCCCCAAAATCAACTCTTCTAGTGCTAAATCATTTCATAACAACTCAGACAACAAAATTTTTTCATAAAACTCTCAAATCTCAATCCATTTAATTCATCAAAACTATAATTTCCTATCATTTATCATAGCTGTCACATACACGCACCTTATGCAACATCACAACTTGTAATGAGCATATCTTTCCATTCCGATATCCAAAAATCGCATACTTTATAGCGTTCCAAAGCTATAAAGCTGAACTACAACTTTCATGAAGGCAAATTTGGCTAATTCTACCTAGATTGATACAGTTTTCCCTTAGAAATCAGCATACACATTTTACCCTCATGAAAACGGGGAACTTATCCCAACTTCACTTCCTCTATTACAACATCATTCAAAACAATTCAACTCCCAATTGGAATTCATCCAACACTCAACCTCAATTCATATGACTCCTCATATTCAATAACATCTTATCATTCAACACAAATCCTATCTTTCTGTTCCATAATATTTCACTTATATATATAACAATAGTTCATATCCAAAGTTCATCAACACATCATCCATACATAAATTCACATTTCAGATCCATACATAATTCCTATTTCATTAACAAAATAAGACAAATGTTTACAAAACTTTAATGGTATTCCAAGCCGCATTACATCATCAATCTCAAAATCCAAAATACAACAAAAGATACAAATTCTCATAGTTCTCAACATATGTCTAAAAGTCTTATTTTTACAACAATCCAACTTAAAATACAAAATATGCATAATCAAATAATTGCCTTGACCTTCCTTCACCTGATCTCATTCTCATCACCTGGAGATGGGAATGAAAGGGGGGTGAGCTTTACACTCGTGGGTGACAAGCTTATAATCGAGCAACAAGGAAAAAACCATTGAAATATTTATTTCCATTGTAAAGTTCAAATTGAAATCCATGTCACATATTTTCAAATTTGCAACTTATCAAGCAATTCATAAACATCATAAATCATGAATTCATCGAAACTTGTCACAAATCATGAACACATAAGCACATCAGAAATGGTTTGGGTAGTTCCATATTCATGACGCACTACACATTCCCATATAATAGTCCTGTGTAGCCGTAAACATGAGGGAGTCCTTGAAGGAGCTCTGTGCCACTAGCGGATAGGTGGGAGAAGCCTGTTCTTGGGCCAACGTGCACGTGACGGTTCTTGAGGGACTACCACAAACTCATATAACATGAAATTCATGACTTGAAAATAGATTGCCCAAATGACAAAATTTTGGAAACTTGTTTTTCATGAACATGCAATTTTTCGAAAAACCCTTTTCATATAGCAATTCACAATTCATCATCAAAATGTCATACACCACAACATCTAGCAATTTCTCAATCAACCAAATCAATAAAACAATATTTAATGAAGTAATTGAAAGTAATTTTACTTTCTTGATTTTAAAAACACATTAATGGCTCATTACTCAACTTATAAACATGAAACTCACCTTAATTTCCTTGCTTGTAATCCTTGCTCAAAAAGCCTCTATTCTTGCCTTTTCTTGTCTTCCTTGATTTCCTTGATCCTTTACCAAATGAAGAGTTTCTTGGCTTGAATGGAAGCTCTCATCCTTTTCTTCCTTTTTCCTTCTTGAATAAACTTCAAAATCCATCTTGAAAGCTTAGAAAAATCAAAACCTAAATTTTCTTCTTTCTTTTCTCCCAAAACCGACACTCTCTCTCATTTCTCTCTTCAATTTCGTTTCTTCTCTTCTTCTCCCCTGCAATTCACGTTTTGCTTCTCCTTAATACCCAAACAACTTGTCTTATTACAATTATGCCATTAATGAGTGAACAATGACCAATTTACCCTTACATGTAAGCTTTGTAACTTAAATAGTTTAAGTGTTCTTCCCACAATGTCCTCATACATATATACTCTTACAAGACTAGTTTATTTCAATTGAACCAATGATAAAATCCTACAATCATTTACATACTACTAGCTCCAAAAATAATCCATCAAAACCTAATAATTAACTATTCTTTGTTTACCCTTCTTTTGTCTTGATAAGTAATATCTTATACTTCTATTTCCCTTGATTAATGATAATGGAAAAATTGAAGGAATTTGATAGCACTTCCTTCTAGAAAAATGTTCCTTATTGTCCTAATTTTCCAATGACATCAAAATCATTTGATTTGGTTCATTAATCTGAAAGTTATATGCCAAACATGTCAGACTGTTCTTATACTGAAACAATATTCTATGCTCAAGTTCCATCTGAAAATTGACATTCTTAGAGACCCAATTAAAACTCGATTTCATCAAAAAAATTGTAGCCTTATCTCTCTAGTTTAATCCAAATCAAAAATAATCTCATTTGGATAACTAGAGCAAAAGTTATGGCTAAAACACCAAAGCATACTCAATGAACATATTTAAATTACATTTTCCAACTTTTAACTTCCAACATTTCACATATCAACCATCTTGTATCTAAACCATCTTTTCTATTTCATTTCAAATTCAAGAATTCTCCTTTTCTCTACACATGAATAATTGCCAACAATTCCTCAATTAATCGAAAAGTCCGGGGTCCATCAATTCTCTCCCCCCCCCCTTAAAGAATTTCGTCCTCGAAATTCTTACTTGAGTGAGAAAACAAATGGATAACTCATAAGTCAATGGGCCGAGTCTTAATAACTTTATCTGGACCAATATAATTTAAGCTGGGTTGCTTCTTTATCCTAACCTGAGCACATCTTACATTTAATCTAACACACTTTGAGGAACGTTATACTCTTAGAAACACTTCATCCTTCGCTTCATAGTTCACATCGCCGCGGTGTCAGTATACTTAACTTTTATGTCTCTCTCACTGTATTTCATACCCTTGGCGTTAAACCATCTAATTCATTCATCTATCTTGAATCACTTATTTTCTAGCACTGATTAAATTCACCTGTCAATAACATCTCCAATTCTGGCCTTCGATAACTTGTAGGCCTTACTCATCATAATACTAGAGTGATGACCTTTTTCTATCATCTAACTCCTCATGCAGTATTCAAGACGAAATCACTAGGACAATGATTGTCGTACTTAAAGTCAAATAGAACTATACTTGGATCTCATGGTCCTATGAACTTCAAACTATATGCCTTAAGCATATTCTTGATAGTTAAGACCATCAATTCAAACATTCACTTGCTTACTTTGACATTCTTAGTCACTAAAAGATATGTCAATGTATTCCTACTAGGATGCATAACTTATGTTACCACTTGTACTTTTCTAGCAGTCCCTTTGCTCAATCATCTTTATTGATTTCACTTACTTCTTATTTCATATCATTCTTCCTATTCGAACTCGAAATTCAGAGCTGTTTTTAATCTCTTAATAAGATTCATAATCTCTTAATCCTTAATTTGGGATAAACCAAACCCCCTATTCTATGCTCTTTTTTGCATTAGTTCTGATAACCTCAATATCGAATTTCTACTTAAGGTATCTGATATAACACTTAGCTTTACTTGGAATTTCTCACTTGTACAATCATAGTCTTTCAGTATTTATATCATTCTCCTGAGTCTCATATTTAATTCTCCCAATTTAGTGATTGCCTTAAACTTTTACGATCTGTACTTGCATATGTATATCTAAGATGTTCCTGTACATATACTGTCTCTAAACTTTCAAAAGAATCATTAATGTAGCAGTTCTAAATCATGTATCAAAAAATCAACTCATAGGACTTTAGTTGTCTCCATACATATGAAATCACTTTGTTACGCTGCATTAGATATTAGCCAAATGTCTTATACAACATCAGTGCATACTATAAAATCTCCAAATCTTTATGATATAATCTACATTAGCACAGTTCTTTCAAAATTCTCTTTACTTACATTACTCATACGCTTTACACATTTTTCTTCATGTATTCAAACTATTCTTCTCAATTCTTCGAATAACTTTAATACATCATCAAATCTTGGACCACTTTAGTCTCCAATACCATAGTGCTATCGGGCATTTGTTAACTCAAACAATTATTATCAAATTCCATATGTCTCCTGATTAGCCCTCGTGTTTCCTTAAATAACTGATTCCTCAATGAGGTGCATTGTCTCACTTTATTTTCAATTTCCCAATTGACTTCCTTCCTCGAATGATTTTCTCCATTACTTGAATTTCCTTATATCTCACTTGGACTTATTCTCATATTTGCTCATTCATACCAATTTCTCCACACATTGCAATTTATTTGCAGACTTAACTTCTTGTGATTTTAATACATTCATCAAGTCAGATTTGTATCTCCCAAACATACTTTCACATAATATAACATGAACCTATATACTCCCTATACTAGTAATTCATGTCTCCTCAAATTCAGGAATCCACTCATATGATCCTTTACATCAAACAAAATACATACTTTTTCAATAACATATTCTA
>JAOTAX010009932.1:0-12834 GCA_025629825.1 Erythroxylum guanchezii
TGAAGAGTTATTGCATTTTGCAAGCTTTCATAGGTGTAGAAATTGTGTTCGGAACTCAAAGGAAAAACTGTATCGATTTAAGTAGAATTAGCCAAAGTTGTCTCTATGAAAGTTGTAGCTTATCTTTCTAGATTTCCAACGATATAAAATATAAAATTTTTGGATATCGGAGCTAGAACTTATGATCATTCGAAGTTTGTGATACTGTACAGGATTGACAATCAGGACAGCTACATTGATTGGAAATTTTAGCCCTTTTGGAGGAAAATTTTCTTTTTGGAGTCTTTATGGAATTATAGGTCTAGAATTCTTCTTCGAAACAGTCTTTGAATGACCTTAATCCGACATTCGTAGTAAAAGTTATGCCCTTTTTACTAAGATAGGTCGGAGGAAGAAAAAGAGAATAGAAAGTCGCAATTGTAGCCCTGCGGAAGTTTCGCACAAGTCGCGATCGCGATTGCAGCGCACGCGTGGAAGTCGCAATCGTGCATTTGCAAGATCGCGACCCGCCAATCTCTCCCCAAGCCTGAACATGTTTTACTCTTTTGATCATAACTTTGTCATTCGACCTCTAAATGACCTGATTTTTGAAGTAATGGATTTTTAACACATATTTCTATCTCCTCATAATAATTTATAGCTTTTTCTATTGAATTGGAAAGGATTGATTGAATCAAAGTAAGGGTATCGATTGGAAGAGTATGAATTGGATATTTTTACTGAACATGCTTTAGTATTTTACTGATATCTTGATCTGTAGAGCTCCAAATGAGATGATTCTTACTTCTAAGTAAACTAGAGACATATAGCTACAAATGATCTAAAAAGATGGGATTTTAATTCAGTCTTTAAGACTTTCAATTTCTGGATGGAATTTGAGTAAAGTTTACTATTTCAGTTTAATAACATCCCAAAATTGTTTGGACTATAACTTTCAGATTACTGAACCCAATGGAATGATTTATGTGTCATTAGAAACTTAAGAGGATGGAGAACAAATGTTATGAGGAAGTCAAATTGAAATTATGATTCAAGGTTTCCCAAAATCTGTTCTGAAATAGGAGAAATGAACTTTTTTTTGTGTTTAACTAGTGTGGGCACGCCACCCTTATGGGATGATGGCTAATGAGGGTTCATTGAAACAACCCTACAAGGTAATATGCACGCTCAAGTTTGGGCTTTGAAATCAGGGTCCAACAGTTGTGGTATCAAAGCCCAGAATTAGGATCTTATATAGGCAACTTTTGAGATATGTGTAAATCACAAGAGCGATTGTTAAGAGTTCAGGCTAATAGAATTAGTGAGAAGAATGATGCCTTTTTAGAATTTGAGAAAATTAAAAGTTGTGGAGAGTTGGAAATGAGAAATAGTACATAGGTAAACATGACAGAAGATGATTCAACGTATTTGTACTGGGGAATGCATTGTTGAACTTGACATCAATATTGTACTATGAAGGTATCCCCTTGAATATGATATGGATGTGAATATATTATTATGGATTGATTGAGGAAAGTAGGGAGACAAGTAAAAATGATGGGATTAAAGTGTACAAGTAGAATGTAATGAAAACAGAAATTGTTATGGTCTTAAGAAGATGAAATTGGAACCGAAGTGGTTGTTTGATTAATGTTACAAAAGTTACAATCCACCATAAGAATGAGTTAGTGGAATTGAGATCAAAATTTTATGATGATTATACATCTATAATTTTGAATCAATGGTGAATATAAGTATGTAAGATTTAATGAAGGATAATTGGAAGATGAGATGAATGATAGAGACATATATAGAAATTCCAATGGTTAAGTTGAACTATTATTGTGAGTACCTATCTGATGATGGGATCATCATAACAAGCGAGAATATTGAGCACATATGTATTATATATGTTGAGATGATATAGGAAGCAATTTATGACTTATTGGATAGTTGTTAGTCATAGCTCCCATAGTTTAAAGTCTAAGAGGAACTAGAGTAACACATGAAAGTGCTTCTAATGATCAATCTGGGATAGATTGAGATTGTTGATGATGTTACAATAAGTAATGAATTTGAAGATAAAGAGAAGAATATCGTCTAGGATCAATGGAGATCAAAGTATCAATCGTTTAAGATATAAATTTGTTAATTGTTGGAGATAAACATGTGGACAAAATGGGATGAATTTGATGATACACACCTAAGCATATGCGACAGTAATTATGTTCACTACTTTATTGAGTTTTGGTAATTAGAATGTTATGACCTTGTAAGAACGATAAAAATTGGTCTTCTCGAGGTATTAAGGATGGTTGATAATGCAATGATGGTAACAATTGATTGATAAACATTACATGAACAGTATAGATGATAGTAGCAAGAAATCTTCTTTCGGGGAAGAATTCCATTGAATTAGGTTAAGTAGATCAAATAGTTTATATTCAATGAAAGAACAAATCGGAAATGAATACGTAATGATTCAAAAGTAAATATTGGAGCCATATCTCTAGCGGAGACTCAAGCAAAAGAGGTAGAATATACTATTGAGAATGTATGTATTTTGTTTGATGTAAAGTATCCAACTATGTGAATGGATTCCTAAATTTGAAGAGACATTAATTGCAAATATAAGGAGTATATAGGTCCATGTTATATTCTGTGTAAATATGTTCGGGAGATACAAATTTGACCTGATGAATGTGTTACAAACACAGGAAGTTAAGATTGAAAATAAATTGAAATGTGTGGAGAAAATGGTATGAATGAGCAGACAGTAGAATAATTTAATGTGAAATCAGAGGAAATCGAATGAATTGAGAAAATCATTTGAAAAAGAAAGTCAATTGGGAAATTGAAAATAACATAGAAATGAGGAATTGGTTATATAAGGAATTACGAGAACTAATCATGGGCATACGGAGCTCTGGAAACATTTGTTCAAGTTAACAAATGCCCCTACAGTATTATGATATTGAAGATTAAAGTGATCCAAGCAAAATGGATCAATTTGTGATTATGATCATAGGGGATATTTGGAGTGTACTTGAAAAGTGAGGAGAATATTTTTGAACATTAAGATTAATCTTCCATATCGTGGTTGTAAAAAACAATTTTGAGGAATTATAACGCTGATATTAATTATATCGTCTAGATTTGAAGATTTTATAGTATACAATGATGTTGTATAAGAGATTAGAATAAAATCCGAAGCAGCATAATAAAGTGATTTCATATGTATAGAGACAACTAAAGTCTTATGAGTTGATTATTCGATACATGATTTAGAACTGCTATAGTAGTGATTGCTTTGAAAGTTGGGGGACAGTATATGAATAGGAATATCTTGGATATATATATATATATATATTCATATACAAATCATTAAAGTTTGAGGTAATTATTGAGTTGAGAGAATTGAACACAAGACTGAGACAATGGATAGAATTATTGAAAGATTATGATGGTACAAATGAGCATTTTCCAATAAAGTTAGTGTCGTATCTAATACATTAAGCAGAAATCCCAATAGAAATGAAGTATGAATTCAGATATTAAGGTTATCAGATCTAGTGCAAAAAGAAGCATAGAATGTGGAGTTGAATTTAGGCAAATCAAAGTACTATTTCCTAAGGAATTGAAGTTCAGTTTCACCTTAAAGGATTTACCAAGCCCGAATTGAGGATCCAGAAATTGTGAATCTTACTAAGAAATCGAAAGTGAATACGAAATTTGAGTTCGAACAGGAAAAATGATACTTTGTGATTGAAATAAGAAGTATGTGTGTCGAAAAAGATGATTGAGCAAAGGGACTGTTAGAAAAGTACAAGTGGTAACGTAAGTTATGCATCCTAGTAGGAATACACCGGAACAATGTTTAGAGGCTAAGAATATAGAATCAATTGACTGAATGTTTGAATTTGCCGACGATCTTAACTGTCGAAGATATGCTTAAAGCGTATATTTTGGCAGTTCATAGGAACATGAGATTAATTCTATTTTACTTTAAGCATCAAAATCATTATCATGGTAATTTCATTAGACTACTGTATGAGGAATTAGATGACAAAAAAGGAGTCATCCACCTCTTTATTTGGATGAATAGGGCCCAAGAAGGTCAAAAACTAGAATTGATTGGAGATGTTACTGATAAGTGTAATTGATCTGTATTAGGAATTAAGTGATGCAAGAAAAATGAATGAAATTGGTGGATCAACACCAAATACAGTGAAATAGACATAAGAGTAAAGTGTACTAATGCTATAAAGATGCGAACTATGAAGCGAAGGATGAAATGTTTATGAGAGTATCACCTTCCCAAGGTGTGCTTAGATTGAGTGCAAGATGTACTCAGGTTAGGATAAAGAAGCAACTAAGCTTGGATTGTATTGGCCCATATAAAGTTACAAAGATTCAGACCTTTGACTTATGAGTTAGTATTACTAACAAGGATGTCTCTTCTTCATAATATGTTATATGCAAGTATGTTCAGAAATATCGATATGATCTGATATTGGTGTTATCGACGTAGGAAGTGGAAAAATTGTGAGTAATCTGAAATATATTGAGGAAACAGTTAAGATAATGTGATATCTCAATAAGTCATGGAAGGATTGATTAAATTCGTTAACTAGGGTGAAGTGAAAGAAATTATTCGAGTGATGAAGTTAAATGGAAAACGAAGGAGCATAAGAGGAAGCATACCCCTACCTTTTGATCAGTCAGTTAAGAGGGGGAGAAATGTTGGCCCCCAATTTTTTTTCTCTAATTAAACATGATTTAAATGAATTATGAGGTTTTGATGGATTTAATTATGGATTAGTTATTATTATGTTAATGTTAGTAAGTTTACATGACATAAGTTAATGGAATTAAAGTGTTAAGGATATGAGAAGGTTCAAGGGCATTTTTGGAAGATTACTTAAGCATTAAAGTTATAAGGCTTATAAGGAAGGGCAAATTGGACATTTCTCACTCATTAAGGGCATAAATGGAAAAATTGAGTGTTGTCTTGAACTGAAGAAGCAAAAAACGTGATTTGTGGGAGAGAAGAAGAAAATAACGAAAACAAAGAGAGGAGAAGAGAGTTTCGGTGGAGAAGAGAGAAAAAGAAGAGAAAATAAGCAAGGTTTTGATTTTTCTTAGCCTTGAAGAGAGATTTAAGGTGGTTCAAAAAGAAAAAAAGTAGAGGAAGAGGAGAGCTTCCATTCAAGCCAAGAAACTCTTTATTTGGTGAAAATTAAGGTAAGAGCATTTTTGATTTGTTGAATTTTTGGAAAGATTTTGGTTCATGGAGCTTAGTAAATACATAGGTTTAAGCTTTCTAGGATCAATTTTAGTAAATATGTCTTATAGGTTCACCAATTTGAATTCCTATTGAATGGAAATTTTTGTCTTTGATAAAGGGAATTAAGAAAGGAAAGAGGAGAGGCGCCCTTGAGCAAAGTCTAAGTTTCATGTTTATAATTGAATAATGAGCCATTAAAGTTTTTCCAAATCAAGAGAATAAAATGATTTCAAGTACTTCATAAATGTGCGTATATTGCTTTTAAATGATTTAAAGAATTTGCTTATATGTGCGTATATGCTTAATTGATTGGATTTGAATTGTTGTGAATGTGGAAAAATGTATTGTGATGTATGATCATATTATGCCATTGAAATGTGTCATGGCATTTTGTATATTCGAAAAAGAGGAAAAAGCATGACAATATGGAAATGGATTGAAATGAATTGAGCATAAATTTGATTGTGATTGGGCAAGAGTGGAACCGTTTCGTAGTCACGTGCACATCGATATAAAGCCTTCTCCTGACTGCCCGCTTGTGACACACGAGATCCAAAAAGTGGACTCGTTTCGTTCACAGAGTAAACTTTGGTTTCTCTGTTTCGTTCCATGGAACCCTCGAGCCATTTGTTGTGCATTGCATCTGTGACTTGTCAAGTTGATGCATACATGATTTATTTTATTGTGAATTTAGTTGAAAATTTAAGAACCATGTGTTTTATGATTCAATAAGAATTTTCTATGACAAATGAATAATTTCAATGGTTTTGCTTATTATCAATTATAAACTGTTACCCACGAGCTTTTAAGCTCACCCCCAGTCTCCTTCCCCTATTCAGGTGATGAGCAAGAGACCGAGTGAAAAATAGTCAAAGCATCACTCCGATTTGGCATATTTTTGTATTTGAAGTTAGTTCATGTAAAACAAGACTTTAGTCGCAATTCAAGAATTGTTGGGTTTTATATCTTTTGTATTTTGGATTTGGATACCGATGATGTAATGTGGCTTGAAGTGCCATTAAAGCTTTGTAAAACTCTTATTCTATGATGTTAATGAAATATGAATTTATGTATGGATGATTGTTAAGTTGAAATGTGAATTTGTGTAGGGATGAGGTGGAGTTGAAATAGGAATTAATTAAGGATGAGGTTATTAGGTATATTTAGGAAAGTTATCAACTTGAGATGATGACTTTGAACATGAATCGTTATTACTTATAAGTGAGAGGTTATGGAAATGAAAGATAGGTTTTTGTGGATGATAAGAATTTAAGGATTCTATTTAATAGGTTAAGTATGATGGTTGTGGAAGAAGAATGTGTATTGGCATATTCTTCTTTGTTGAAATTGCAAATGGTTGTTTGTTTTAAAATAGCATGTTAGAGATTGGAAAGGTTGTATGGGATGAATTACTTGAGGTGAGGTTCAAGAGTTACCGAAAGGTACTTAGTCGTGGATTGACATGAAAAGTTATGCATTTTGCAAGCTTTCATAGGTGTAGAAATTGTGTTCGGAACTCAAAGGAAAAACTGTATCGATCTAAGTAGAAGTAGCCAAAGTTGTCTTCATGAAAGTTGTAGCTTATCTTTCTAGCTTTCCAACGATATAAAGTATAAGATTTGTGGATATCGGAGCTAGAAGTTATGATCATTTGAAGTTTGTGATGCTGTATAGGATGGACAATCGGGACGGCTACACTGATTGGAAATTGTAGCCCTTTTGGAGGCAAAATATCTTTTTGGAGTCTTCATGGAAGTTGTAGGTCTAGAAGTCTTCTTCAAAACAGTCTTTGAATGACCTTAATCTGACATTCCTAATAAAAGCTATGGCCTTTTGACTAAGACAGGTCGGAGGAAGAAAAAGAAAAGAGGAAGTCGTGATTGCGAAATTTCGCGCAAGTCGCGATCGCGTATTTGCACGATCGTGACCCACCGATCTCCCCCTAAGCCTGAACATGTTCCAAACTTTTGATCATAACTTTGTCGTCCGACCTCCAAATGGCCTGATTTTTGAAGCAATGGATTTCGGACACATTTCTCTACCTCCTCATCTGAAATTATAGCTTTTGGTATTGAATTGAAAAAGATTGATTGAATCAAAATAAGTTTATCGATTGGAAGAGTATGAATTGGATATTTTTACTGAATATGCTTCAGTATTTTGCTGATATCTTGATCTGTAGAGTTCTAAATGAGATGATTCTTATTTCTTAGTAAACTAGAGACATATAGCTACAAATGATCTGAAGAGATGGAATTTTAATTCAGTCTCTAAGACTTTCAATTTCTGGATGGAAGTTGAGTAGAATTTACTGTTTCAGTTTAATAACAGACCAAAAATGTTTGGACTATAACTTTCAGATTAATGAACTAAATGGAATGATTTTAGTTTCATTAGAAACTTAAGATGATGGAGAACAAATGTTATGAAGAAGTCAAATTGAAATTCTGATTCAAGGTTTCCCAAAATCTATTCTGAAATAGGAGAAATGAGCTTTTTTTTTTTTTGTTTGGCTGGTGTGGGCACACCACCCTTGTAGGATGATGGCTAATGAGGGTTCATTAAAACAATGCTACAAGGTAATATGCACGCTCAAGTTTGGGCTCCGAAATCGAGGTCCAACCTCTAGCCATCTCCTACTGAGGTTTCATCCTTCTATCTTCATGTGGACTTTCATTAGAGACGATCTATGTTTATCGTTATGGTTTACGACAACCTAATGCGGAGAAGATTGAAGAACAAAGGATATTGTTGGAAAGGTATGTAAACATTGGAAAGGTATGTAAACATCTTACATTTCACGTTTTTGTTTTCTATATCTATATGTATAAGTAGATCTAGTTTTTGAGGTTCCGTTTTCTTTTCCGCTGCATATATTTGATATATATTATATATGAGATGCATGACCGGAACCTTACATCGGGCTCAATAATAACTGAGCCTGTGGCTCTTTGTGTACATTTCCTGAGCTTTAAGCTCTTTTTCACATTGGTCACTTCGGTCACAACTTCTTTATCTGATCATACATGTTAATGTCATGAAATGCATATACTATCAATCATTTTCATTCAGTATGCACAGTCATTTATTACATTTATTGAATCTAAGTCCGACATTCAACATTTAGTTGAGCAATTTTTTTTTCATATTCACATACAAGTAGATATCACTTCCAACACATTCCCGAATACTAGACTCCTCGAATGACCAATGTTCGAAATTATCACAATCTCATAAGTAACAATTCAATAATTGGAATTTAAACAAAAACAAGTCAAATATAGTAAGAAAACATCTAGGTTGACTCACAATATGCTCCAAATTAGGTATTGCCTTGACAATCCGGTAATGTCTCGATGTTATCGATCAATTTATGCTTCTATATCCTGCAATACACATATATTTACACATACTAACTTGTTTAATCAAATGAGTACTCAATCATACACATTTACATGTGTTATGTTCAATGCATCCTCAATTGACTATCCTGAGTATGTAATCTTATTCACAAATCTTACTCATTCATTCATCATAGCTTGTATGTATTTTGTTTGCAATTAGGTTATGCATTAAGTAAATTTGATTACTCTCAATTCATCAATCATACATTCACCAATCCCTTTCTAGTATTATATTTACAAAATTTCACAATTCTTATTCAATCATGCCTAATTCATTACTTATATCCTTTGAATCACATTTGCATTCATAAGAACATCCTTATACCATTAACAACTCATACTTCTCAAATTCATATACATTGACATTAAACAATCCATTCATTAAGTGCTAACATCAATCAACAACCTAAACTCATCAAACACTTAACCAATTGATTCAATATCAAACTAACTTCATTTTAAGCCCTAATCAAGTCTAAAAGCACCAATGTATAGTGTCTTATCCATATATGATTCAACCAAAACATAAAACACAATTTTTCCTCACTGCCAACCATTTCCACAATCGTAGGAAGGAACCATACAATTCCCACGATCGTGGGATAGGTGAATCGAAAATTTCACCTTCATTTTCCTTTAACTTTTCTTCTAAATTTTGACACCTTCATGATAGTTCATCAATTACACCTCAATTATACCTTGAAAATGCTTTAATTCCTCATCAATTCATCCCTAAAACAATCTATAACCTAGGGTTTCCATACATCAAGAACAAAACCAATTCGTTCATCAAACTTCAAGCAAATCTCATCATCAATCCTACATGTAATTCATCTCAATTCACCCCTAATCAACCTTCATGGGTGTTATGCTCATATATATCACAATAAAACAATCAATTACTTACTTCTTTAGCTCAAGATCTCCTCAATTTAACAAGTTAAGCAAGCCTCCTAAGCATTCAAACATACACCAAGAACAAGATGGGATAAAAGGGTTTCAATTGCAACATAAGGGCTGCAAAATTTTGGCAAAAATTCAAGAGTCATAGAGATTACGTGAGGGTGTCGTTGGTGAGGGGAAAGAAGGATAAAGCTTAAGACCAAAAGATAAAAGAAGGTGGTCTAGTGAAAGTCATGGGTCAAGAGCATGGTGGAGAGGTGGGACACATGTCTTGCCACTTGTCAAATGGAGAGCCAAATCATGTGTCTTCCTCTTACACTACCAATTGTCAATCCATAACTAATCCATTTGTCACTTAAGCACTAAGCCATTTGTCATGCATCTATACCACCATTTGTCACTCATTTATTCAAGCCATTTGTCACTCTATTATTAATGCCATATGTCACCATTTCATAGGCCCAATCAACCTAAATTCCCATATATCATTCTATCTAGCCCTTTAACATTTTTCCCAAACTAGATGCACATATCACCTTATCAACCACTCAATTATAACAGTAAATTCCCAATTCACTCATTATAATCTATCCAAAACAAAATTCAAGACATAATTAACACACAATTACATCGTAATCATTTAAAATCTTTCATACGCTAGGATATGTCAAATGAGTGCATATACTTTTTTTTATAATGTCTCTAAATCATGATTTATGTATATATGCAAATATGATGCATGTAGTGAAATGCACTTCATAAATTCTCATATGATATGACTCAATCTAACAATTAAATCCTTAAGTGTAGAAACGGGTTATTACATAATAGAACCATCGCACGACTTTCAGCTTCCTCTACTCCACCACTGCACCATTTTCAGCCCTCGTCCACCTGAACCACATCACCACTGAACCACTTTTAGGCTTCAACCTTCTTCTACGTATGCCAACACCAAATCTCCTCCATGCCACTCTCCTCCACACATCCAGAATCACCAAATCTAGAATAGATCCAAAACCAAACCTGACCTGACCCAAAAACCCGAACCAATTACATTGTGAATTTTTTTGGTATGTTTTCAATTGGTTTTTTCTACTTGATTGCATTAGTGATTATGAATGTGGTTTGTTGGAACTTGGAATTAATTTGTGAATTGGATTTGTGATTTGTGAATGGTTGGATACCTGGATTGGAATTTAATGAAAAGCATAATTTTGTTTTATCTAGTTGATGGTTTGGTTTTGGTTTGGTTGTGGTTTGGTTTACGTGGGATTTATACTAAATTTTTTTTAAAGTTAGTGAATGATATGCACTGGTATGCATGAATTGAAAGTTGAACTTGAAAGTTGAAAGTTTCAACTTTGAACCGAGAATGTAATTGTAAAGTAAACTTTTAAGTATTTAAACTTGAAAGCAAATAATTAATTGATATAATGTTTTGTTACATATTCTTAAAATTAGTATAATAGACTTAATAATAGTGGGTATTGGGTAAATAATTAATTGATATAATATTTTGTTACATATTCTTAAAATTAGTATAATAGTATTGAGCACAAAATTAGGCCATTGCCAATTAATAATAATACGGCTATGGAGGAGGAGGTCCCTATAATTCTATAGAAAATTAGTAATAAAACTAAAATCTAATCAATTGTATTTCTAAATAGTTAACATTTTCCAAGTGTATAGTTGATTTGTATCTCTATTTTTTTCATTTGATAAATGCGTGGATTTACTGATTCTTTCAATTATTCTTTAGCAATCTCTTTCAATTAAGTTGTCAAGTTGGTTAGTTGATTGATTGATAATGACAATTAAATTGTTATGCATATCATAGAATAGACCAAGAAAGATAACATATTTACTTTTAGATACCACCTAGATTTTTCAAGCCATTGGTCAGTTTTATCATAAGAAGAGAAGACTTTGGTTTTTCTTTTCTTTCACTTTTTAAAGAGACATGAAATGATGAGGAAATAATAGCATATAGTAGAAAGAAAAATAAGTGTAGTTTGAATATTTGTGCAATATAATACTATAATATAATTAAATGATGGGTCAAATCAAATTACTTGTATTCTTCCTTTATGGGTTTGGATTATACAGAGCTTTTGGCTTGAAGTAATATTTAGTTCTAAGACTTAACTCTTGATTTTACTGTGTACAAAATTAAGCACTTATAGATAATTCATTTACTATTATTCTCTTAGAAATTGATTATACATGCTAATATAAGGTCATGAAATTGAATTGTGTATGATATAATCATAAAAAAATGAGTTATATTACATATTATGGACATGCATATTATATAATTGTGTATGTTGAATACCTGAATTGTTGGTTTTGACTTATTAATTGTGTTGGATAAAATTGAATTGTGTTGGAAGAAATTAAATTATGTATGATGTAATCATACAAGATGAGTTATATTACATATGATGGACATGTGTATTGTGTAATTATGTATGTTGTGTTGGCTCCCCAATTTTTTTCTTGATGAATAAGCATGATTAGATTAATTTTGGGGTCTTGCTAGATTAATGTATGTTGGAATTAATTAGCTTGTTAATGTGAGTTGATTATATGACATAGGTTAATTGAATTAAAGTGTTAGGGTGGTAAGATTTTATAAGGGGCATTATGGAGAGATCACTTAAGTTGTAAAATCTTAAAGCATTAAAGGAAGGGCAACATGGACATTGTGCTTTCATTAAGGGTATAAAAGGGGAGAAAATTTTTTGTCCTGCATTTGGAAGAAGCAAAAACGTGATTGAAGAGAAAGGAGAGAGAAAGTGTCGTTGGAGAGAAAGGAAAGGAGAGAAAGAAGAGAGCTAAGATAGGTTTCAATTTTTCTTAGTCCTAAAGAGTGATTTTGAGAGTGTTCAAGAAGGGAAAAAGGAAGAGAAGGATTAGAGCTTCCGTTAGAGCCAAGAAACTTATTGATTGGTGAAGATTCAAGGTAAGTTTGATTTTAATCTTTTGAATTTTTGAAAGGTTTTTAGTTCAAAGATTTTTGGATCAATTTTATACATATGGTTCTTTGGGTTTTCCAATTTGGATGCCTATTGATTTGGGATTTTTTTCAATGTTGAAGAAAATTAAAAGAGGCAAGAGGAGTAAGAGAAGAGGCACATAAGCAAGGAAATTCAAGGTGGGTTTCACTTTTATAATTAAGTAATAAGCCATTAATGTTTCTTTCAAGAAATGACAATAAATGATTTTCAACTACTTTATTCATGTGCATTTATTACT
>JAOTAX010010044.1:0-12822 GCA_025629825.1 Erythroxylum guanchezii
TCCATGGAGGTTTCGTGGGTTAGAGAGAAGGAAGAAGACAATGTTTTGTCTTCTTTCTAACTTAGCTTCTTATATAAACCTTATGTCCACTTATTTACAAAAATGCCATCCTTGTACTGGTTCTTAAACATCTGCTCGTATAATTTTCTGTAACCACCCAAAAAGTGTCACACATCATTAATTTGATGTCACCAAAAATTATTATTCACTTTTCCGTGGTTTTAATGACATTATTCTCAAATACTGATTTATTTCAGTGTACCGGGTAAACTAGATACCAGGTGTTACATTGTGTAGGTTACAATGATGGATTAGCAAGGGACTTTTCAAATTAGGTGTTTTCTTTTGTTTTAAATTCTATACATTTATTAGATAAGGATTGAATTTTCATATTTATTTAGTTATTTCCTAATTAGATTATAGGAAGAATGTACATTCCTTTTAAGACTCCATTTTCTAGGGTTTTATACCTATAAAAATGTAATCTAATTAATGGAGATTATTGATTAATCAAAAACAATTTGAGAGGTTTTTTTATCAGATAAACGTTTGATTTAGGTTCCTAATAACTTATGATCTTGTTTAGCTTGTTAGCAATGATCAACCTTATGATCATTTAACTCCTATCCCATAGTTATTTTGTAATTGTAGTGATTTATATCCTTCTTTTCTGTTTTAGATTTTGTTTCTTAAATCAAATTTATTTTGATATACTGATCCTTTGTCTTAGTATTAATAGTCATATTAGAGATGGTCATACTAATAATACAAGTTATTATAATAGTAAAGTTAGGTGAGAAATGACATTATTTAAATTTAAGAAATATAATCTCTTGCATACAATCTTTTTGTGAATATATGTAATTCTAGATAAATATGACAATTTTATTACTTAAAAATAAATTTCTAATTTATGAAATTCTAAAAATATATATTTTTAATGTGTTGTACCTTACATTATCATAGATTAGATAACTTTTGATAATGATATAAATATAAATTATGTTAAGTTAAATTCAAATCAAAAATTACAATTAATATATTTATTAATAGTGATATAAATATAAATATAAAATAAATAAATAATAAATTGATACCATAATTTAAGACAATAGAATATGGATACTAGATTAAATATAAAGTTACCTTTAATAAAACGAACACATATCAATTAATCCAAAGTTATAATTTTAATTGTGATGAGATAAAAATAATTTTTAGATAGATAAGTTAATAGCATGTGTTATGATGAAGATATGACTCTTAATGCTACCATTGATTTTAATAACTTTTATGTTGTATATTTTTACATATTTAACAAATAAAAATAGAATTATTCTCTATAGGTTCGAGTCTATTCTTACTATTACTACTGTTTGAGTAGGTGTGGTTGGTGATAGTTGCAGCGTATGCTTCACATAACTAATGAGGACTGCAAGTTAAACTAAACCAAAGTTTCAGCAATATTGTGAAAACTTCAACTTATTTATGATTTGGATGCTCACTTGGATAGAAAAAGTTCCCCAGCTATTTTTCATGTATTCTCTAACTATTTTAGTTCATTTCTAACTTGTCTAAATGTTAATCAAGTTGATATAATCGTTAGAACTAAAAGTTTGTTGTTTGGTTATAAATTAGAGGAGTTAGATTGGACCTATGTATTGTTATAACAACAAAAACCTTTTTTGATTTGTAGATTACTTTTGCTTGTTTATTTTGGTAAAATCATAGATGTATGGGTAAAATCATATTGTAAACTTGGCACCTACTAGTTTCATAAAACACAATTGATATGGTGTATCATTGTATTTCAACCTGTGACAAATGATTTGGTGAAATGCACCAAATCATTTGTCACAGGTTGACATACAATGATACACCATATCAATTGTTTAGTTTGTGAACTTGGTGGTTACTATACTGAATAATATCTATTCATAAGATTTATACATTCAATTGCTGAAGTTTAGTTCTAATTTATCATGCTTTATGACAGATACTATTTCCAAGTGTAAGGAGGAGATAGTTGGAGGAGCCATTGGCATGTGCTTATGAATTGTCATGAGATTAGGACCTTTATTGAGTAAGTTTTTCTAACCTATTGTGAAATTAAGATATGTAATAAGTTGAGATATTTAATATAATTTTGATTGAATTTTTAATGATCCATAGTGAGCACATGGATGAGTTGAGGCAACAAAGTCCATTATATGTTGACAGGAGACATAGATAACAATTTTCTTCATGGTTAAAGCATTGTGTGAGAAGAAGGTTTGTACGTGGTGTACACTAATAATTATATATTATTAACTAATTTTCATTTCTTGTTATAGATGACGACATTAACTAACTCCGGTGAAGGAAATATCTTTGAGTCTTTGTATGCATTAGCATGTGGACCTCATAGTTTGGTGCAAAAGTATACTGTATGTAATACAAATGGCATGCGATTTCGCATTGAAGCCCATGATCTGCGTAGGATTACAAAAAATAGTGGTGTTGTAGTATTAGAAAATTATGAGGAAGATAATATTACATTTTATGGGCTACTAACAGATATTATCAGGCTTAAATCTGTTAGGGGTAAAAGTGTTGTGCTTTTCAAATGCAAATGGTACGATCTTGGAACTTCAAATATGAGGGTCAACGACATTATAGAAAGCATCAACGTAACTAAGTTTTAGTTCAAGGATGACCCATTTCTTTTGGCAAACCAAGCAAAGCAGGTTTTTTGTATGGAAGATGTGTTACTCGGTTCAAATTGGCAGATTGTGCAAGAATATAAAGTTAGACGTGCGTATGATATCCCTTTTCATCGTAATGAAGAAGGTTCAAATGACGTTGAGGAGTCTTATGAAGTTCCAGTGGAAGTCGAGGAATGTTCCTTAGAGTTTTTAGAGCGAAATGATATTGCATTTGATGTAATAAACAATGTTGTATTGAATTCCGAGCAATGATTGAATGACGATTTGGATGACTTAGAGACAAGCAGTAATGAGAATGAATGTAATATTGTATTCGAAGAGTCCACCGACAGTGATGATGAATAAATTCTTACTATGCAATTGAACCTTTATTGTTTTATCTTCATTATTGTATGCAGATTTGAAGAGAATATTGACTTGTTCCTTTTCAGCTCATGCTCGATCTTTCTTTTGTTTTCGTTTTTATTCTCTTTCTAGTTGGTTGTTTTTCTTCTTTTTTTACCATCTCGAAAGTTAATTTGTTCTCTTTACCTACCTGTGTTGATATTTCTTACAAAGTTGCAATTTTTCATCAATGTCACTTCCTAGAAACAAGCACATTTGACTGACGTGTTTCAATGCTTTGTACAGTAAAACAGACCAATCATAAATAACCAAGGGAATAATTATAAAACATTAAAAAGAGAGGGAATTGAGAGATTGAAACTACTGGTTTAAGGTTATTGCGAAGTGGTCTTAGCGGGTTATATGATTGCTTCGGTTTTGCTTATATTGTAAAAAACATGGAAAGTGACGGATGATGAGCTTAGCAAATACAGTGTGTGAGAGAGAAAGAGGGGGAGATTTTCCAGCCAACAAGGAATACTGTATGAAACTTGGAGATGAGTTTTTGACCAAAACACATCGATGGATACAACAAACCAATAAGATTTCACTATTTCTTTTTCTTTAATTTTTCCTCTTTAGCTTATATTGTTTAATTATTTGAGAATAGTTGTTGGTCTCTTCTTGTTTCCATTTCAGACTGTGAAGTTGTAAAACAGAAGAAAATGTGCATGTCCATACCTTACCTTTGTCCCTTCCCTTCAAATTCGTTGTCCTTTGCTACAAAATTTTGCTACACTTTTTTATTTTTATATGTTCATTAGTAGTAAATTCCATAAAGTTTTATCAATTTTAATATAATGTTATATTGTTAACATATTGAAATATATATATATATATAGACGCTGACGAACTTAACTCTTCAGAAAATTTAAAATTCTTACCTTCAAATTCCTTGAACTGACCAACCGCATACTCAGGAATAGCATCAACCATGTAGAGGACTTCATAACCCTTCTTCTTCAACTTCTCAAGGAACATACCTGCATTGTGCAATGTATAGGTCCTCTTTATCTACTTTCCTAGATCATATAATTGGACTACCCCTTTAATTCCATTTGTAGATAAAAGTTAAATGCCACCAATATTTATTTCACTCCCTGCACTTCATATAACTGCACTTTATGTTTATGAATTATGTTCTTATAGCCCTTTATCCGTAACTATTGATAAATGTAAAAGTGCAAATTGCTATTACATTTCAGGTTGTTTTGCATACGGGTTCAAAAGATCCTTTAGCTGTGGTGCCATTTCCATTG
Organism: Erythroxylum guanchezii; assembly: GCA_025629825.1. Lineage (NCBI taxonomy): Eukaryota > Viridiplantae > Streptophyta > Magnoliopsida > Malpighiales > Erythroxylaceae > Erythroxylum > Erythroxylum guanchezii. The sequence continues at coordinate 4,349 of JAOTAX010010044.1, forward strand.
GAGCAATATATAGAGGTAATTTTCTAGCTTTAAAATTCTTAAGTTGTTTACACATTATCTAGTGTTCTGGATGCTTTTAGGTCAAATATTCATACCTGGATGTTGATGGGAAGACTGTGTTGGTATTGGAGAAGTATTTTGGTCATTAGAACAATAGGGTCATCTCCCTATACTGAGCAGTGACCTAAAGAGTCCAATAGGGAATGGCAAACTAACTTTCTTCTAATTTGATAACTGGAACAAATTGGGAGAATAAATGAAACTTATGATTAACATGTTGCACATCCCTTTTGACATATCTGCTTTGTTTATCTCACAAATTTATTATATAATGAAGTTTTCTTTGATTTTGTAAAAAGTTAGGATGCTTATAACTCGAATTAATTAGGATGTTTACTAGCTTTCTGTATTGTTAATAAACATTCTTTAATTTTCCAAAAAAAGATCTAATATGTTTACAATTTCATTTTTGTTGGTTTTAAATAAAGGCATTATTGTTTCTATAGGATGGTAAATGCTTTAGATGATAATGATGGAAAATAAAGATGAAGTACTGATTTGGTCTACTTTCAACTTCAAGATTGGTTTTGTGTACTTAGTTTGTCATGAATGAGATTATATGAACGTTAAAAACCTTTATTCACAACTTGTAAAGGTTATAAGAATACCATTACCCAATAGAAAAAACTCTAGCTCAATAAAAACCATAACAAACATTCATACATTTTTCTTTATTGTTATTTTGTCCACAAAGGGAATTCTTTTTATGTATATGATGGTTGGATTTCATGTACACATAAAAAGCTGCACTCTGCTGTTTATTTTTCCTTATTCTACTGGTCTTGCTATTTATGTTTAAGGAAAGCTCTCCAAAGCTTCCTTTATTTTGTGGCTCATAATCAAGAACAAACTCAAGAATCTTAACAAACTGAAGGCCATCATTAGTCCTAGTAATTTATGTTCTCTTTACAATAGTTTCTTTGGATCCACTAGTCACTTATTATTCTCTTGCAAATATGCTAGATTCATATGGCTCTCTCTATTAGCTCTTTGTATGATTGAATAACCTGCCTCCTTCTGACCTAATTTCTTTCTCTAGGCTAAACATATCCATTTTATATATTAAGGAGATCATATTGTCTTTAAACTGATATTGAATTGTATTGTTTATTTTATTTAGGGAGAAAGGAATAGTCATATATTTCAAAAGAAGCAGTAAGATGTCCATATACTAGTCTTGAACACCATCAAATGGATTAGACTTTCTATCCTAGTTTAAACCTTATAACCCTTTTTTAGCTTTACAATAGTTAGTCTTTGGTGTGCGTGAGAGATCTTCTCCCAACTTTCTATTATAAATTGTGTTACCGTAAGCTTAAGTTGCATTACTTTTTTATTGTCTTTTCTCATTTTACCCTTGATATCATTACTTCAAGCTTAATTGCATTACTTTTTCATTGTCTTCTGTTGTTTTAGCCCTAATATTTTTTCTTAGCTGAGGATATTAATGGCTAGTACATTGCTTCCCCTCTTTTTTAATAAATTTACGTCATTGTCTTTTCTCATTTTAGACTTGACATTTTTCCTTAGTTGAGGATATCAGTGGCTAGTGTGCTGTTTGCCCTCTTTTTTAATAAATTTACTCACACATAGAGTTTTTATTGCACTTAAATCAAGGCCAAACCTTAATGACCTTTATAAAAGAGTGAATAATGTGAAATTTGAGTGTAACTTCCTAGGTACCTAATTTTTTATTATTTTTCTCCAAATGTTGTAATATCTAGTTCAAATTAAAACTTGAAAATTTTAGTAGTTGTTCAGACAAAAGCCAACATTTTGATTTGAAAGCTTAAACGCTTATGTGTTCTATTCAACTAGTAACTTAAAATTTTGAACAAATAAAACTTCAAAATTTTGGTTGTTGTCTGAACAAATACAACTTCACAGCTAGGAGGTTTTCTTATAAGTATCTACCCTTGAAAGAGTGCATAATAGCTTATTGATCAGGCCCTCCAACAAGACTATAAAAAAATCAACAATAAAAGTGCATGTGAGTATATTTCCTTGAGCTAGTCTGAAGATTAGTAGAATAACTAGTATTCCATATTGTACACCTCAGAAAACTACCTATACCCTCTCAATTTCATCTTGAGGTTGTTTTCAGAAGTGAATACATATAAATTGGGTGTTACTAGCAAAGGTTTTACTGTACATGGCAGATTCCAAGTATAACCTTTTTCCTTTTTTATCAGCTGATGTTCTAGGTTTTAATTGTAGCATTAGAAAGTTAAATCTTGATACTAAATAAGCATATATGAGCTTTGATCTTACAATATAATTCTCTGCAAAATTGTTGTGTATTTGGAAATTATCCTTGAAAATCTGTTTATTCCTTTCATCCTATATTAGCAAGACTAAATAGGAAAGAGCAATGTAATAGCACCAGATAACTAACTTATCTATATGAAACATTGTAGCCATTTATTGTATGATATTTTCTTGTTCATTTAGTGATTCACCTTTTAACTATCATTCTCCAAGGTTCATTAGAGAACTCAAACTAAATGAATATATGAGCCATGGTTTCTGATGCTTTCGTGTAGAGAACACATCTATTTGGTAACATCATATACTTGTTGAGTTTGTCTAATGAAGGGATTCTATCCTTGATTGCCTTCTATAAGGTAATAGAGGCTTTAGGAAGACAATATTTACACCAAACTATTTTATACCAAGGTACTGTAGGTTTTATAACTTGGTAGAATCTTCTACATGATAAATTGGTGAGTTTCCCATTAATATAATGCCTCTATATATTTTTATCAAGCTCATTCCTATTTTGTGAAGTATTTAGGATCTTATGCTATAATTGATGCTGAGTGATTGCGATGATGATATAATTTTATAGTTGAACGCTTTAACCATAGTATCTTGGTGAGCATAACCCTATTAAGAATTTTTAGTGGAATAACACTAAGTACTCCTTATCTAAATAGTGACTTTTGAGTGAAATTTTTTAAAAAGAAGTTTAAAGGCCCTATATGAGTTTCTAACTGAAGTAATAGAGATCCCAAGGTAACTAAGTGGAAAAAGTTAATTTAGGAAACTTGTGATAGAAGCAAACATCTGTTCAAAGTTCTTTTTTTCTAAGTTATATATAAAAAATCACTCTTAGAACCATTAGCTTCCATCTTTGACATTTTGGAGAACATTTTTAAATCTATCATTATGGAGGTAATCGATTTGTTGTCAACTTTAGATAGAAGCACTATTTCATTCATTTAATAAAGTTCAATAGAAAATTCATGGTCTTTATGATGTTTAAAAGAAAATTCCAATCTACATTATCATAGGCCTTCTTAAGCTTAAACTTGATTATGCAACGAGTTGTTTCCTTTATAATTTATTACAGTCAATGAGTTGTTTCCTTTATAACTTTATTCACTTGTCGTATCAGGTTGCTTTATCATACTCTAAATACTTGAACTGCTGGTTTTCTTAATTGATTGGGTACTTATTCTACTAGTTTCTCTCCGAACTTACTTTTTCCTTTGCTTCATCATTCTTTGCTTTAGCTCTCACTATTATACTTCTGCTGCCTTTCTAGCTGTGTTTCTTGGATACTACTATGCTACAATATTATAAATTATAGTGAAATTCATGTAAACATGCAGGTGATTCACGTGGGACCTGGTCTACCCAAGAAGAAAAATAAGGCTACACCAAGCAGCTTAGTATCGACACAACTGCAGTCACGATACCGTCAGCTTCTTGGAAGTGTAGCTAATGAGTCATCTGCTCATACACAGTCACAAGATCACACACCTACACCTTGTGAGCCTACTCCAACACCAAGATATGTCACATCCGCTCCTATTACTCATCCTAGAGATAAGTATGAACAACTTTTGAATATGCGACGCAATATTAGTTCTCTATCAACTTCTCAAGAGATGTCTCCAGCTTCTAATAATCAGACACCAGTAAATGACACTATTCTTCCCAGTGTTAGTGCTATCTTTGCAAGCACTGCAGGTATGATCTTTCACATCACATTGGAGAAATTTATTAAGTTTAATTATTTTGTTTATCTAACCAATTAAGAGTATGTTATATGCTAATTGTAAAATATTCCTTTGCTATTTTAGGATCCATGACTGATCTGAAAAAGATAAGGGGTGTCACAAGAGGACACAGATTGGCAAAGATTAATAAGGCGATAGGTAAGAGATTGGAGATAGAGATCTCCCCTGCTGAAGGACGATCAACCAACTCCGTACAATCTGCCAAATTATCGAGTGAGATTAGTGTGGTATCCCAAACTTCCTTACCTGTAAGAACAAAATGGAAAAAAAAAATACTAATGAGGAGTTGGACATTGTATTTGATAAGTTAGACGTAAGTATTATAAAACTATCTAATTTGTACGTGTTTTCCATATGCCTAAAGCTTTGATCAATAATTTATAATTTTTTGCAGCAAAAGTTGGAAGTCAAGGGAATGAGGACTGACAACAAAGTACATGCTGTTGTGAAGAAGTTTCTTGCTTTAAGGTCTAAAGATCAACGATTTCATTTAAAAAAATATTTTACCAAACACGGAAAGGATGTTAAGCCGTATAATGTCACAGTGGCGGAGTGGATGGATTTATGCAAATATTGGGAGCAATCAGCTACAAAGGTTAGTTTATTTAATCAAAAAACTTAATTTCACAACTTTTTTGACAACTGATTATATTTTAGTATTTATCAATTGTGATTTATAGATATTATAATAGATTTTATTACGTGTACGATTCGGATAAAAGTCAAAAAGCCAAATTATCTAGGAGTCAGGTCAAATGTTGACCAAACTCCAGCTCCAAGGCCTTTGTAGCGATATGGCATGAGATTGTGGGTTATTATCTTTTTAATTATATTTTCTTTTGATTGGTATTTCAAAATTTATAATAAATATTAATAGTAATATATTTCTATACAACAGACTGATAGAGATGGAGAAGAATGTGACCGGATGAAGTTATGGTATCACACTCGTTATGATGAAAGTAAAGGTTAATAGACAACTATCGAATGCAAAGAAAAATGGGTGAGTACATAGTTCATTTACAAGTATTTCTTAAATGACACTGTGTATGTAATTAATTCTATCTTTTTCAGGAATTAATGTGTAAGAAATTGACACATTCAATAGAACAAGGTCATCCGATGACAGTGAATGAAGTGTGCGACAAAGTCTTGGGCACTAGATCAGATTATGTTGTTGGCACGAAAATTGGGCTTCGATCACAAGGGAAGACGTCGGTTAAAAAGAGAATTCAAGACGAACTAGAAGATTCGAAGAAGGTTAATCAGAGATTACAATCTCAAGTCGATGAATTGACTAAAAAAGTTGAACAAATGCAGAATCGATTAACTACCGAAGTCGAACAATAAAAAAAGGTCTTAAAACTTTTATGTGCTACACAGAATATTCGTTTAGATTAGATATGTACTTATATTGATATATTAAACACTTATAACGTATTGTTTATATTAATTACTGTATTATGATATGTTTGGGAATTGCAATTAAATAATAAATTATCTGCACATATTAAATTCTTGTTATACATAAATTATTATTAAAATTAATGATATACTCAAAAAATTGAAGAATTATTAAATAAATAAATTTCATAAATAATATTGAATAGTTATTAAATAAATAAGATTTAAAAATTTTGTTATTTTAAAAAATAATTATTAAATTAAAATTATTTTCAAAAAATTGAAACAAATTAAAAGAAAAAATAATTATTAAAATTGAAAATTATCAAATTAAAAAAATTTCGGAATAAAGAAAAAAAGAAAAAATAATTATTAAAATTGGATAATTATTAAATTAAAATTATTTTCAGATTAATTAAAAAGAAGAGATTAAAATTCAAATTCAATAATTATTAAATTAAAATTATTTTCAGATAAATGACAAAAAAATTATTAAAATAAAATTATTTTCAGAAAATTAAAAAAAAGAAATTACTTACAATCCGCGACTTTTAAAAAATAAACGTCACGGATTGTAACCTATTCTGCGACATTCTTAAAAAGTCGCAAATTATTCAACCTTTTAGTGACATTTTTTGAAACGTCAACTTTTAAGTGACGTTTTTTGAAACGTCGCGGAATGTCATAATTATCCGCAACGTTTTTTATAAAACGTCGTGAAAACCTTTTGCTTACACCACATTCTACGACGTTTTTTAAAACGTCACAAATAGTATTCTGCAATGTTTTTAAACCTTCTGCAACATTTTTAAAACGACGCAGAATGGATTGTTTTCTTGCAGTGAATGGAAGAGAATTCTACAATAAAGCCATGGATAAACTATGTGAGTAGTTTTGGTTCAAATAGCTCAAACTCTTCTATGTACAATTCTCTGCTAACAGACATGTAGAAACCTTTAACAAAGGCCTCTATAATCTGCTCAAGAAAGTGCTCAGTTGTCCAAAATGAGGTTGGAATAATTTTTATAGTGCACAATTTAGGTGATACAAGCATATTGATATGCTTGGGAATCAAATTTTATCCAAGTAAATTAAATTCATGTATCTATAAAAGTTTCAAGCAGTTAAAAAGATTTTGAGAGAAATTCGTGCTCATCAAAATTTAAGCACTCAAGGACATTTGTAGACATTAAAAAGTTAATTTTGTTTTGACTCCACGATTTGTATCGGCTTCCCAAATCACGGATAACATCAAAAGAAAGATTTCGATAATTAATTATAAGGTGAAACTTGGTTTTCAAGTTAATGCAATGAAGCACTCTCAGTCCTTGAGGGGCTTTAACTCGTTTTGATAGAAGAAGATGCAAGCTAAGAAGCATCCCGAAATTTTACTATAATTCCACGAGCACTTCTGGATTTCATGACACTTTCAAACTTCATCAAGCCTCAAAGGGAGACTAAACTTATCCATATTTACATGAGAACTAGTCAAGTGATCCTTTCAAACAATAGAGTTAGAAATTTAAGATAGGAGGGTTCAAATATGTAATTTTTTAAAATTTTGGAGGGTTCAATGTACCACTGACCTCTAAATAACTTTGTTCTTATATATATATATATATATATATATATATATATTAAAAATAAAAATATTTAATTTTTTAAATTTTAAAAGACCTAGTGTACCATTGAACCTCATGTATCTCCGTCACTGCTTTCAAGGATAAATAAGATGCACATGTAAAATCAAATCATGCAACATCCGCACAATGCTAAGATCGAATAATCGAATCAGAAGATTCATAAAAAATGAAGACTACTTTGTTATATTCATTATTAAATTAATTTTACAACACATTTTATTTTGTAGTTTACTCAGATACAAATTTTATGTCTGCATTATATTGACACCATGAGTGTATTTATGCTCTCTTGCATTACATTTTCAAAGGAAGTATTCCATTTTCTACTCGAAAAAAGAAGCAAAAAAATTTTTAAAAATCAGGAAATTGTGGTTTTGAATATATATATATATATATAAGAACAGACTTTTACTGAAAAGGCTTTGGAAGTCCTCCAACAATTATTAGTATATATATATATATATAAGAACAGACTTTTACTGAAAAGGCTTTGGACCATGTCCTTCAGCAATTGTGAGTATATATATATATATATATACAGAATAGACTTTTACTGAAAAGGCTTTGTACCAAGTCCTTCAAAAATTATTAGTATAGAATTCCTGGTCCATCAACGATAAGTAGTATAGAACTCCGGGTCAGCCAATATCATCATGATTCATGACCCATACACCAAATTCGCAAAGAAGGCCCCGGGCCTAGCGACCGCAGCTAAGTTATAATAATCTATACGCGTTACTATTTACGCAGCAACGTCGTCCCAATTTTTTGAGGTTCAAATTCAAGGTCAAAAAAAAAAATTATACGGTGTTTTAATTCGCTTGTTGTTATGCCACATGCTGCTGCTACCCTTTACTTGTCAGTACTTTGTTAAAGAGAGATCTTCAGAAAGTGAGCTTCTAAGAATAGGACAGATCATTAAACAGACCTTATGTTGTGTTTGGTTACCGTCTTTAATAGACAGGAACGGGACGAGACGGAACAGGACAGGACGGAACAGAACAAGAATTGAAGACAGTGAGATGTTTGGTTGTAGTGGACAGAACAGAGATAATTGTCTTCGTCATGAGTACAAAAATGTGTTTGGTTGCCGAAGACAGAACAGAAAATAGTGTTAATGACGAAAATGCCCCTATAGTATAATAAAAATAGTAAATGTAATTCATTTATTATTTGATAATTGTTGCAATATTTATTTTACAATTTTGAATTATATTATTATTATTATTATTATTGTTATTATTATTATTATTATTATTAATCTTTAATTAGTATTATTATTATTATTATTATTATTATTATTATTATTATTATTATTATTATTATTATTATTATTATTATT